>PISX010017744.1:0-27501 GCA_004024625.1 Mellivora capensis | reverse complement strand
CTCGCCAGCATCATATGATATCCCTGATATGAGGAAGTGGAGATGCAACATGGGGGACTAGGGGGGTAGAAAAAGAAGAAAAGAAATAAGATGGGATTGGGAGGGAGACAAACCATAAGTGACTCTTAATCTCACAAAACAAACTGAGGGTTGCTGGGGGGAGGGGGTCGGGAAAGGGGGGTGGGGTGGGGTAATGGACATTGGGGAGGGTATGTGATATGGTTAGTGCTGTGAAGTGTGTAAACCTGGCGATTCACAGACCTGTACCCCTGGGGATAAAAATATGTTTATAAAAATAAAAATTAAAAAAAAGAAATTTGTATTGTTTCTATTCATGAGTTTCAGCAACACAAACAGCTATGTTAAGAGCTCCCCTTAATTATTCTTATCAGATTCCATCAAATGGCTCCATCCATAAAACATCAGATAAATCTTTTAGACTTGATGACTTCTAAATAACTACACTCCCAAATTGGGATATCTTGTGGGTGTCTTGACTTTATTACCATCAATACCTTCTGATTCCAACCCGAGACAAGTGTTTTCATCAATAAGTTACTTGACAGACTTTGAATATCCCGAGTTACTTTTCATAAATATTTCTGAGCTTTAAAAATATGTTTTTAATGTCTCCATCAGCCCTATACTATATGGATTTCTGCAGCTGCTTTTCTTGGATGATTTGCTAGTCAGATTTCTCATTAGGCTCAATCATGAAGGCTCAACCTACATTTAGAAAAACAAGGTAGCTGCATTCCAGGAAAAATTCTTCGAGTAATAAAAAATTTATGAAAGAACAATGGAAATAATTGTCTTGTATAGAAATGAGCACTGGGACTTTAATTTTAACATCTGTATAACAGAATCTCTTTTTTTTGCATTTTTTAATGAATACTTGAGCTCAACATTTTCAGATTATAGAGTAAAGAACTTCCATTCTTTCATTTCTTGTGCTAAGGGTGATAGCTTTCAAGTGAATGACAATCACCTGAATTCTGAATTCAAAGCCTGAGGAAAGGTCATTTGACACAGCCTCCTGGCGTCTTCAATAAAATCTACATGTATGAATTTCCTGGAAGTGGGTAGGAAAAAAAAAAACAAACTGTGACACTACATACTTAAAATAGGAAGCCTTTAATAGCTGCCCGATTGCAAGACCAAAAAAACCAACTTACATTTGCAAAATGAAGATAATAATTGCAGTAAAGTGGCATATCTGATAGATTATAAAAAGCATTAATTACAATTAAACACCATTTTAATACATGCTAATTTACCAAGGCTACATAGAAATTGCCTTTGAGTTTCATGAGGGTATGCACACTGGTCCCCCTCAAAAAAAATTCACCCAGTCTGTATTTGAAAATGAGTACAAGTCATACAACAAATGAATGTTTTACTGCTCACACTGAAGCACAGAACTTAGCAAAGTCTGAATGACCAACTAATATAAAGGGAGACCTGTTTTAGTAAAATGGATTTCTAGCATGAATTAAGTCTGTGTTTCAGTCAACTTCTGTATTTATGAGACAGAGAGATCAACTAAATGAAAATGTCTCACTTTTAATGACACCCTTTCTACATTCAACTTTTCCGAATAATTTTTAGGTAGATCCACCTTCATTGCAGCTATGCTAACTCAACACAGTCCAGCAGTGTCCAGGGGAGTTTGATGTACCTAATCCCTCCCTTCTCTCCAGCCAAGTGTCCAAATAACTAGTAAGTCAGGAATTTAATACATTTATAGCAACATTTAATTTATATTTATACATATATATGCATTTAATACACATATAGCTACATATGTAGCACATGTGTTATGTGTTTGACATATAGTCTATACCTAATAAAAATATGTTCTGATCCCCTGAGATGAAATGACCACATGTCATCTGACAGCTAACTTTTCTGCCTTTTCTTTGATAACCAGACTTCCTGATGAAACTGTGAACTACTTGGGGTCAGGGATTGGGCTCTATTAATATGTGTATCTTCAACTTAACATAGTATATGACACTTTATAAATTATCAAGGAATGGAGAAATAGAAAAATGGATGATTAATCTTTGTCATGATATCTAGATACTTGACCTCAATTTAGTAATCTGATTCCAAAATTCTAATTATTTCTTTAATTTAGTGGTTTGGTTTGAGCTTCTTAGTCCCTCTTTCTTTCTAAAATCTAATTAACATAATCATAGTGACACAGTAATATGGGCCCACATCTCTTTCCTTAAAATTTTTAGATGAGAACAAAATAAGTGCAAACTAAGGAACTAATGGGCCCAAGTATAGCAATGTAGATATTTTACATAAAAATAATTTAAAAATAAACTAACATAGGACAATTAGTGTGTTTGCAATTTTCAACAAACAATGTAGCACTTTAAGAAGAACCGATAAAAATAGATTTTTAGGGGCGCCTGGGTGGCTCAGTTGGTTAAGTGACTGCCTTCAGCTCAGGTCACGATCCTAGAGTCACAGGATCGAGTCCCACATCGGGCTCCCAGCTTCACGGGGAGTCTGCTTCTCCCTCTGACCTTCTCACCTCTCATGCTCTCTCTCACTCTCACTCTCTCAAATAAATAAATAAAATCTTCAAAAAAATAGATTTTTAGTTGATAAAAATTGCTAGATCAGAAAAAGAACAATCTAATCTAAATAAAACAAGCTTTTAATATTTGCAAATGACAAGGGTAGTATAAATAAAGGGTTAGTATCCAAAATGTATAAATAACTTAAAAAACTCAACATCCAAGAAATGAATAATCCAATTAAAAATGGGCAGAAGACATGAATAGATATTTTTCCAAAGAAGACATACAGATGGCCAACAGACACATGAAAAGATGCTCAGTTGACATTACTGGTCATCAGGGAAATTCAAATCAAAACTACAATGAGATGTAACCTCACACCTGTCAGAATGAGTAACATCAGCAACACAAGAAATAATAGGTGTTGGTGAGGATGTGGAGAAAGAGGAACCCTATTGCACTATTGGTTGGAATACAAAGTGATGCAGCCACTGTGGAAAACATTATGGAGGTTCCTCAAGAAGCTAAAAATAGAACTACCCTACAATGCAGAGATTGAACTACTAGGTATTTACTCAAAGGATACAAAAATACTGATTCAGAGGGGCACATGTACCCTGATATTTATAGCAGCATTATCTACAATAGCCAAATTATGGGAACAGCCCAAGGGTGCCACTGACTGATGAGTGGATAAAGATGTGATAAATACAATGGAATATTACCCAACCATAACAAAGAACAAAATCTTGCCATTTGCAATAACATGGATGGAGTTAGAGAGTAATATGCTAAGTAGAATAAGTCAGTCAGAGAAAGACAAATACCATATGATTTCACTCATATGTGGAATTTAAGAAAAAACAAATGAGGGACGCCTGGGTGGCTCAGTTGGTTAAGCTGCTGCCTTCGGCTCAGGTCATGATCCCAGCGTCCTGGGATCAAGTCCCACATCGGGCTCCTTGCTCGACAGAGAGCCTGCTTCTCCCTCTGCCTCTGCCTGCCACTCTGTCTGCCTGTGCTTGCTCTCTCTCTCTCTGACAAATAAATAAATAAAATCTTAAAAAAAAAAGAAAAAGAAAAAACAAATGAGCAAAGGAAGAGAGAGAGAGAAAGAGAGAGAGAGAGGCAAGCCAAGAAAGAGACTATTAACTACAGAGAAAAAAATGATAGTTACCAGAGGGGAGGTGGGTGGGGGGAATAGGTGAAATAGGTCATGGGGATTAAGGAGTTCACTTGTCATGATGAGCACAGGGTGATGTATGAAAGTATTGAATTACTCTATTGTGCATCTGAAACTAATATTACACTGTATGTTAACTAACTGGAATTTAAATTAAAACTTTTAAAAAGAAGTAACTTATTTTTAGCACAAAATGTAGCAATATCTGTAATCAACTGTAAGAGAGTTTGTCATTTTTAGTTCTCTGATTTAGTAAATTTTTGCTATTATCTAAAAAAAAATCCCCCAAAACAAAACAAAACAAAAAAAACTTTTACACCAAAGCCATTCAGACTAGTTGGAAAAATATGATAAGTTAATCATCAAGGTCAATTTTTCTGATGAGAAAAAAGCATCTAGTCATAAGTTTCTGTTTAAAGTTACATGACTAAAACTTGTCTTTATATTAATTTATGTTAAATACCAATATGACCATAAATCCAATACATATTGTATCTTTTACTGTAGCATTTTGAGAAAATGTTGGAATGTGGAGTAAGAATACCATAATTTTCCAAAACACATAGAAAAACAAAGACATGTTATTAAAAAAATGGCAAGCAGAGGATTTGTCATTTGATGCTTCTTGTACCCCCAACCCATCCTCTACCCAAGTCACCAGTAAGGACATCGAACAAGTCATTATAAAAGCTATTAGGAAAACTGGAGAATCTCATAAATCTACTTATTTTTTGACTGTGAATTCTTGGCTTACAAATTTTAAAAATATCCATTTCTATTATCATTAGTAGGGCCCTGAAAATGCTGGAAGAATTAGGAACACTTGCAAAAGATACAATAGTTACCCAATTTTAGCATTACTCTGAGACCAATGTACTTGGAAAACAGAAGGAAATTTATCCCAATTTAGGTAGAGGAAAAACTGAATAAAGAAATAGTAAATTATCAATTAATTCTTCAAAGATCATCATTATAATACCTGGTTTATGCATAGTATTTCCTGTCTCAACATCACTCCATACAAGATATTTCCTTTAGTTTCCACAACAGGGCAGATAAGTAGGGACTATTATCTCCTTTCAATAAATTAAAAAATATATAAAATGCTCAGGTTTCCTATATTCAATACTTTTGCTGTTACTTTTCCCCAATAACTGAACCTAGTAAATTCTTAATAATTACAAAGTAAGGACTGAGGGTTTATGCTTTTTGCAATTCACTAAAAGCTTCCATTTGCCTCAAAATGGTATCAAAAAGACAATCTAAAGTAGGCAAGTGGCATTTTTATTTCAGCTAAATTCTATTTTCTTGCATGCCCACACCACTTCAATCAAGAATAATCCTCCCAAAACAGTGGCAGACAGCTCTTGCCTTACCCAATTAGAAATAGATAAATTTAAAAGCTTATATCTGGGGATGTCTGGGTGGCATAGTCAGTTAAGCATCCAACCCTTAGTTCTGGCTCAGCTCATGGTCTCGGGGTCCTGGGATTGAACCCCTCATCAAGCCCATGTTGGGCCCATGCTAAGCACAGAATCTGCTTGAGATTCTCTCTCCCTCTCCTTCTGAACCTACCCCCACCCCACTCATGCTCTCTCTCTCTCTCTCTCTCTCTGTCAAATAAATAAATGTTTTTAAAGAAGCTGGTATCTGAGAAATACTTAAATAGTCTGTTTTCACAGATATTGGCATCTCTTATCCTTAGCAGCCTCTGAATAGAATTCGGTCTAAGGTTCTGGAAACGTGTGTTGGGATAGGGTGCAATGTTCCATCTGGCATCCACAGATTTGATGCAAGAAGCTTGTTAAACCTAACTTCTCATTCTGAGATATACTTTCTAAGCAAGTGAAAAGTACACTTTGGCCAAGTATCTTGGGTCCAATGGCTGGAAGTTAGAGGCATTTTAGTAGCTTACACATAACAGAAAGGGGACAAAGAAAAGATTGGGGGCAAGGGAAAAAATGGGAATCCATAAATTTCATTTATGTCATCAAAGTTTATAGCATCAGTGAAAACCATTCTACGAAGAAATTGCTTTTTTTACATTTTTTGCCAAACCTCAGTAACCTTTATTTACTTGCAAAGTCTATTAGTTGTCAAGTTTTATTAATTTTACCCACCATGTATGGCTCAAGTTCATTTGCTTCTCAGCATCTACAGTACCATCATCCTGTTGGAGCCAGTGCCAACTTTTGTCCAAATTCTTGCAATGGCCTCAAAATTGGCCTCCTAATCTCCACTCTACCCTCCTCCTATCTACTTTCCACACTTCTGCCAAGACTGACCTTTTAAAAATGGAAGCTTTGTCTTCTTCTATCCCATTTCAGCTCCTGTCATACTTAAAACCTTTCAGTGACTTTTCATCACTCTAGCCTAAAACAAATTTTCTTAACATAGCCTCCAGGCTCTGCTTAGGCTCCTTCATGCCTGCATTTGCAATATCATCTTTGCATCAGGCTCCTCCACAGCTTCTCTGCTCCAGTCACATTAACTTTGCATGTCTGTGTATGTGTATTTTCTTTCTTTTTTTTTTCTTTGCATGTGTATTTTCTTTCTTTTTTTTTTCTTTTAAGATTTACTTATTTATTTTAGAGAGACAGAGAACCTGTTGGGGCAAGGGGCAGAGGGAGAGGGAGAGTCTTAAGCAGACTCCATGCTGAGCACAGAGCCCCACAAAGAGCTTCATCTCATGACCTTGAGATCCCAAACTGAGCCAAAACCAAGAGTTGGACACTTAAGCAACTGCGCCACCCAGGGGCCCCTGTGTATGCATATTCTACGTATCTATCCTTACAATAAGAATTTTGTGGATATTTCACTAACTCACTCTCCTGTAGCATCTTCTCCATTATTTCAAATTAACATCTTTGTATCCTTTTGATCTAAAATGGAATTTCCTCAGATAAGCCCGCTCTGACCCATCAGACCATGTCAGTTACCTCTGTTACATATTCTCATCGCATACATACCTATCATAGCACCTGCCAGAGATTTGCACTTCCTTGATTGTATGATAATTGGATTCCTCTTCTCTCTACCATTAGATTGCAAGTTTCATAAAGGCAAAAGCTATACCAAATGTGCTTACTGTTGTATCCCCAGATTCTAGCACACTATCTGGCACAGAGCTGATGACAGTGATAAACACCACTAAATTGGTTTATGTGAACCTTGACAAATCACTCAACTTTATCGTGCTGCAGTTTCTTCATCTATAAAAGATGTGAGAAATGACGATAAAATTAGCTTATTAATACATTAAAAGATGCAAAGTACCTATGGACATGGTGTAATAAAGGGAGTCATGCTGGTTACGATGAGTATGATCCTTTCAGGATGGTACTGTCAAAAGAGAAGGTATTGCTTTCATGGTTGAGAGGAGAAATATAGTTACTGAGTAACTACTCTGGGTCTATGTCTGGCACGTTATGTTTGTTATATTGGTGAGTCTTCGCACGTGAAGGTTGTAGAACCAATCTACTTGAGACATATAAAGAAAACAAAATCTCTCTCTCTCTCTCTCTCTCTTTCTCCTTCTGTGTCTCTCAACATGATCTCAGCAATGCAGCCTAAAATATCACCAAGCACTCCCCTATGTTCCAGTGATTAGGGAATAAACTAATCAAACCCTATAGCAGTTCTTTCTGCATATAATTCATATCAGTAGAGCTGGTTATAGACCGTTGTTAATGTACCATTTTCATTGCCAAATTTAACTTCTGTGTAATTCTTCTTTTTTCAGTCACCTTAATTAATAAATTAATCCCCTAAAATGTTTTTCAGGTCAGCCAATTCTCTCCTCATTTTACAGATGAGGGAACAAAAGCAATGAGATTTCCTTAATGCCATAGCTGAGTTGCAAACCCCTCCATCAAATGCACCTTAGGGATATCAACTTTTGTAAGTCCTTCCAGGACATCTTCACTCAGTTCAGTAGCTCAATGTTATGATTGCTGTGACCTCAGGAAACAGCAACATTGATGATGAAAGTCAAGTTTAGATACTGCAATCAGGGCTGTAGGACTTTTATTTCTCTTGGTGGCTGTCACATTATGGTAAAACCACCCAGCATGGTTTATATAAAGGTATATTTATGTCTCTTCCATAATTTAACAGTATTCAAAACAACCCTTACTTCATTAGAAGACCAGATTTCTCCATCAATCAGCATTGTAGGCATTAAATAGATGTAAAATGGGTGGCAGAATTTGTCATACTTTATACTTGATTTTAATGTTTTTTTTTCTTACAGATATATTTTTTTACTCTATAGAAGAACAAGTTGAACAGGGCCTTTAGTTGCACAACATACATAGGTGATTTCCATGCTATTTCTGACAGATAAGGTCCCCTCCAATAGACAAACAGAATGTTACCTTGCAGTGTTATGCTCAGATGTTTTTGGAGTGGAAAGCATGGGGAAATCACATCACTGCTTTAGAAAAGATATTGAAGACCATGACTGTTAAACTTATTGAAAGCTTATGATTTTCTGGCTTCACATTTAGACTGGCGATATAAATTGGAAGATAGTTTCAGATCAGGAATTGCATTTTTCACTTAAAGAAAGTAATTTTTTTTCAAGACTAGGTACTGAGCAAATCCTGTACCTCCCTCTTTTCTAGTTTTCTGTTCCAGTCAAGACCATGAAAGATGGTGATCTATCCTCAAGAATCAAACAATATTCGTCCCAGGGAAAGTGACTTCAGATATTTTCAGATTTTCAAGTGAATTTCTTCTAGATAGCACATACTTGGGTCATGGTTGGTTGGTTGTTTTTACCCATTCAGCCACGCTATGTCTTTTGGTTGGAGAGTTAAATCATTTACTTTTAAAGTAATTATTGACAAGAAAGGATTTATCATTTTCATTTTGCTAGCTGCTTTCTGTTAATCTTATAGTTCTTTTGTCTCTTTTCTTGCTGTCTTCCTTTGTGTTTTGTTAAATGTTTTGGTATTAACAAAAATTGAAATTATTTGGCTTTTATTAGTTTATTTTTTTCTTTTGTGTAATTTCCACAAGTGGGTTTTTTTGTGTGTGTGGTTACCATGAGACTTAGAGAAAACAATCTTTTTAAAACTGATAATGAATTAACTTCAACTGTATAAAAACACTACTTTTGTATACATTTCCATTCCCAACTTATGTATTGATGCCAGAAATTACATCTTTATATATTCTGAATCCATTAACATAGTTCAACAGTTATTTTTTATGCTTTTTTTTAAATTTCAAGGGCCACTTCTTCTGCTCTCCCCCAGACAGCTACACTATGGTAGACCCATCAGAGCTCTAAGATAGGTCTAGAGGCTAGTTCTCTGCATAGTCCTGATGAAGTTAGGGTGCTGGATGCATGGATTAACTCTTTCCCTCCCCAGTGAGAAGCTAAGAGCTGGGATCTTTCATCCACTCTCTCTGTGCTAAGCAGGGTGGAGGATCAATGAAGTCTACCTGCCCAAGCGGCCACTTCCATTCTCTCCTGAGCAGCTAGACTGCCATACATGTCAGATCTCCAAGACTGGCAAGACCGAAGCCAGATATCTGGGGAGCCGTCAGGAAAAATGGTGCACTGTACACATTAACCAATCCCTTTCTTCCCTTGCATGAAGCTGGGTACTAACAGATCTTTTCTGGATCATATAAAAATGCTGCACTGGGGGTGGGGTTTTCAGTAAGAGGGTGTCCCAAATCTTCCTACCAGCTTTGGTAAGTCTGGTTTCATGTTTTCCCAGGGTGCAGGAGCCTTTCAATGAGTTTATTATCTCTCACAAAGGAAATTTGTCCATGAATTATTGAATCAGTATTTTTGTTAGGGGAAAGAAGGGTCCAGAGCTTCCTCCTTATCTATATTGTTGATGTCATTCATATATAAATGGATACATTAAAGGGATAAATATCTTTTTTTTAAAGATTTTATTTATTTGACAGACAGAGATTACAAGTAGGCAGAGAGGCAGACAGAGAGGGGGAAGCAGGCTCCCTGCAGGGAGCCTGATGCGGGGCTTGATCCCAGGACCCTGGGATCATGACCTGAGCCGAAGGCAGAGGCTTTAATCCACTGAGCCACCCAGGCGCCCCGATAAATATCTTTTTAATATAAATATATAGTCTATATCTTTTTACATAAACATATATCTTTTTAATATAGTTATTGAAAATCAAATTCTATCTTATTGTGAATTCTTCATTTTAAGACACCTATAATCTGAAAAAGCTAATAATAATTTTTTGATGCAAATTTTCTATTTTAGTCTTAGGTTTTGTTGAAAATCAATGATCTTTCCTTCTGAAAAATTATGAAGGGAAATCATTTTTTCTCAATTAAAGGAATCATATCCCAGCAAATTCATAGTCATTAAGTTGATTTAGGAAAACGTGTAGGCAGCAGTATCTGTTAGATGTAATTGTTCTCCCTTTTCAAACAACTTTCAGTTCTCAAAAACTCCAAGAAAAGGACCCCTGTAAACCAGAGAAAGCACCATAGCAAATCCAGAGAGCAGGGTATGGGGGATCAGGACTGCACCCTTTTGCTCTCTTTCTCCATAGTCTAATAAGGCTATGAAGCACTGCCATTAGAACACTGCTAATCAGAAAAATAAGAAATGAATCCATAATAATGGGTCATCTTTGAAAATTTGGTCCATTTGGCATGGAAGAATTGAAAGGAAGAGCAAAGTCACTGATATGTCATCTTAGGTGATGAAAGTTTTCTGCAAGGCTACGTACATAGAGAGAGAGAGTGTTCCGTAGGAAACAGCCTCAACAGTCTAATGTTTGGTCTCATGGAGTCTTGAAGCATCATTCAGGATACCACAGCAATCTCAGTCTCCCACAAAATCTCTAGCACTTGAACAGTTCTGGAAATCAGCTTCTGCCTTCCCTTTTTCTTTGTTTTTCTACTGGATTTTACCGTATTTACCATCTGTGTTTGAACACTCCAGAGGAAAGGCTCTGTTTAGGTCAGTTGGTCCCTATGTTAGATAGTTTCCTTGCCTGGACCACTCATATAATGGTAGTTAGCTTAAATCCCTCTTCCAGTCAGATATGCTCAAGGTGTCAGGGTCACATGGGGTTAAATACCATTAGGAAAAATCAGAGGCTATTTTTCTCAAGAGGGTCAATATAACCAGAAAACAATTCGGGAATCTGAAGCTTCAGCAACAACTTTTTATTTATTTGTAACAGTGTTTGATGATGAGTACAATGATGAGGTCAAAAGCAATAGCTACTTGTCTTAACCTTCATAAATTCCCTAAATGTCATAATTAAAATAAAATATCTAACAAGCTACTTCCAGAAATGATTTGTGTTATTTCAAGGCAAAAATATGAGATTTCTTGATAGTAGGGCTTCTTCTATCTTCTTAGCCTATGTTTTCTATCTCAGGTTGCATGATCTTTCCCCCCAAAAAATGAAAAAAAAATCTAAAGAATAGAAATCTTGATTTTTAAAATAAATATATCATCCTCATTGCTGTCTCTCTTTATTGCCATTTTCCCCTCTGGTCCTTTTTCTTTTTGGTCCTCAAATTTTGATTCAAATACTTTTAAAAGATTTTAAGCTGCATTAATCTTATAGAACTGGAATGATATTGTTGACTGAATAAACATAATAAAGTGCTAGCTCAGAGCAAGAGCATGTCATAACCTTCAGTGAGATAATGCTTTATGATGTAGTAAGGCATCAGTAATTACTCCAAAGCACACTCATACCATTTAAATGACCAAAATTTGATGATATTAGCAATAGCTGGAACATAAACATTTTCTTATTATACAACAGTTATAATTTATTATGAAAATAATGCCAACCCTCAACCCAATTTCTACTTTAAACTAAAATGCTTCTTTCAGTGATCCCATTGCTATGACACTGATTTGATGTGCTTGACCACAGTAGTGAAAGATGCAAATATCAATTAGAGAACTGAAAAAAAGACAAAGAGCAGCAGGACATAAACATCATGAATTTCATTATTTGAGATACTGTTTCAGAGCATATTGTCTGTGATAATAACCCAGTAGTTACCATTAATCTCTTGTACCTTAGGGAAAATTATGTGTTCAATTTTGTGTCAGAGGAGGAAAAATTAGCTACATTAAAAGCAATAAGCAATTAGAGGTTGAAAATTTTTATAATGGGCTTTGTGGGAGTTGGTTAGCAACCACAAGTTTGGGGTATTTTTTTAAAGATTGTATTTATTTATTTATTTATTTATTTGACAGAGAGATAGACAGAACCAGAGAGCACAAGTGGAGGGAATGGCAGAGGGAGAGGGAGAAGCAGGCTCTGCAACTGAGCAGGGAGCCCAACGGGGGGGAGGGAGGGGCTCTCAATCTCAGGATCCTGGGATCATGCCCTGAGCCAAGGGCAGATGCTTAACAATCTGAGCCACCCAGGCACCCCCACAAGTTTTCATTTTAGCACAATCTTGCTACTTTATTACATATTATAGTGTACCTAACTACCAAAGACAATAATTGCACTTCATTTCCAAGGGCAAGTCTTTACTGACCTTCAACAGGCAGTTCACTCTTTATTGGCTATGTTCCCCCAAATTCTCCTTGTGCACTCATGTAACAATAGTTGCTACCTAGTAACAGAAATAGTCAGCTCTTCTCACTGATTTGTAAGCTCCCTTGACTCAAGGCAAGTACCACATTCTCTTTATTAGTATATTCTTAGCACCAAGCACAGTGTCTCATACACACTAAGTGCTCTAGACTCAATAAGATAAAGGAAGCTCCACAAACACATTTTCATCTCTACTCCTTCTCTTCCATCTTGTGAAGTGTGTGTGTGTATGTGTGTATCTTTTATTTCTAGTTTAGTTTTGATGGAATATTATAGAGAGGTTGTTTGGCAAGATAGGGTAACAGAAATGAAGGATAATTGTCAGTAGTAGATAAACAACAAAGATCAGGATCTCATGCAAATACAAGGTAAAAAGCAAATAGCTGCATACTGTCATGAGATAGAATGAATAAACTAATGTTATATTTTTACTTATTTCTTATTTCCAAAAAGAAATGTGCATTCTCCTTTTTGAGGCTAATGGTTTTACATTGGACTCTTGATTAAATTGTCTGTGACCCTCTGATCTCCCTCCTTTCACTGTACAAACATGATTAAGGTCCTTATATTTTGGTTTTTAAAATTTTCTCTCCTAATGAGCTATCCCCCAAGCTACTACTATCCCCCTCTTTCTTTTCTCTTCAGCATAGAATTTCCTATGAGAGTAGTTTAAATTTTCCTGAACCCCCAAAGTCTATAAAAATCAATGTTTTTAATGTCACCAAATATCTAAATGCAATAATATCAATCATTATCTTACTTATATTGAAGTCTTATTTTAAGCTGTCCCAGGAATTTCAAATATAGCATGCCAAAATTCTAACAATTATCTCTCTATCCAAATATGCTCCATTTCCTTCATTTTCTATCTATTATAGTGGCATCCTTACCTAGGCTAGAAAAACTTCATCTGTAGTGACAGATTCAGTAATGGAGTATTAATCTTCAGATTGGATAGACATTTTCTCAAAAAAAATAAAGATTTTTTTTCTGCCGAAAAGACAACTCGAAATGGTTTATTTTTGGCTGGATAATCCATTGTAGAATATAGCTACCCCACACATTTGAACTGGGCAGCTCAAAACCTTCCATGCTTCCTTCCCTATCATTGTAAGAAAGCAGAAAATCTGAATTAACCACTGCATGGCGAATTTTCAAATGTGGTCAATAGGAAGGTGAAAACACTTTTCAGAGTGTTCCTTACACATTTTACAACTACTAGTCATGATTCTATTAATAAAATATGGATAAACACGATATGGTTTATTCATATAATACTACTCAGCAATAAAAAGCAACAAACTACAACAAATATACAACTATAGATGATTTTCAAAAGCATTTTGAGTGAAGAAGCATAAATGTACAATCCCACTTATATGGAATTTTAGAAAAGACACACCAGATACACAGCAGCGGGGAAAAAAGCAGGATAGTATTGCCTCTGGAAGGTGAGGACATGGTTATAATGGAAAGGCACAAGAGGAAACTTCGGGGGATTATGGTACTGCTCTATACCTTGACAACAGTTTGATATACACAGCTCTATGCACTTGCCAATGCATACCACAGAATGGTATACTTCACCTTAAAAAGGAAAAATATGGGGAAAATAAACCATTTAAATCAACTGTATGTGGACTGAGGTGTTTAGGGAGTATACTAAATGTCTGCCACTTACTGTTAAGTGCTTCAAAATATAAGATGGATTATAGATAGGTAGAAAGATGGATAGAGGGATTCATATGTGATAAAACCTAATTGTAAAATGTAAACTATAGGCTCTAGGTGGTAGAAACATGAGTGTTCACTTTACAAGTCTTTCAACATTTTTGCATGTCTGCAATTTTTCATATTAAATGTTGAAATATAAAAAAGAAAAATCAGCCTATAGTTTGATTTTGGACACAAGCTTAGAACATTTAATCACCAATATATATGTAATTTTTTTTACTGTGGTAAGAAAACTTAACATGACATCTGACCTCTTAAAATTTTAAGTGTATACAGCATTGTTATCTCTAAGCACTATGTTGTATAGCAGATTTCTAAAATTAATTCATCAAGCATATCTGAACCTTTATACCAGTATGAACAATCACATCCCATTTACCCTTCCTCCCAGACTTTGACAAACCACTGTTTTACTCTCTTCTATGATTTTGACTGTTTTAGATATCTCCTATAAGTAGAATTATACGGTATTTATCTTTCTGTGACCAGCTTATTTCACTTAATATAAGGTCCTCCAGGTTCATCCATGTCATTGCATATGGCAGGATTTAATTATTTTTTTAAAGTCTAAATAATATTCCATTATATGTATGTGCCACATTTTCTTTACCCATTTGTCATTAATGGACACACATGGTTTACAGGTTTACATATCTTGGCTATTGTGAATAATGCTGCAGTGAATGTAGGAGTACAGATATCTGTTCAAGATCCTGATTTCAATTCTTTGGGACAAATATCTAGAGGTGGAATTATTGGATCATGTGGTAGTTCTTTTTTACATTTTTTTAGGAACTCCCATTGTTTTCTATTGCGGTTGCACCAATTTATAGTCCCACCAACAGTAAACAAGGGTTCTAATTTCTCCACATCCTTGCCAATGCTCATCTATTTTTTTTATGATAATGATCCAAGAAGATATAAGTGGCCAATAGATATAAGAAAAAGTACTCAACATCATTAGTCATCAGGGAAATGAGAATCAAACCACAATGAATAATCATGATATTGGTACAATAACTTTTTATATATCTTTTGGAGTAGTGTTCTTTTTCTTAAAAAGAATAAAAACTTCTTCCATCTAAAGGCTAACGCTCTTACAAAAAACTAAAATATGGTTAGTGAAATAATAATATGTCCAGAGGCTCCTCAGAAGCAAATAATCTCTTGGGCACACATAATCCAAGTCATATCTAAAAATTATGTAGAAGGGGGCTCTGGGATGGCTCAGTTGGTGAAGATCTGACTCTTGATTTGGGCTCAGGTCATGATCTCAGGTTCGTGAGATTGAGCCCCAGACGGGCTCCACACTCAGCATGGAATCTACTTGTCCCTCTCTCTTCTCCTCTGCCCCTCCCCACACTCGCACTTGCATGCTTGTACTCTCTTTCTCTAAAATAAATAAATCTTTCAAAAAATAAAAATTATGTAGATGTATCATGAAAAAACCCGATTGTGATCATATATGGTTATCCAATAAAGAGTTATCTTTTCAAAATAAAAAAAAATAAAAATAAAATGTATGCAGATAAGTGAAAAAAATGTTTCCTCCATCCAAATATATGGTAAACTAGGATCAGCATCATATGCTATATAATGGATATAAAGAATTCTATGCTTCTTTGTGCCAATTCATTACATCTCTTTTTCCCACTGTGTATATTAGGCCCCTTTTCCATTGTGCAGATGACCAAAACCTTTCTTGGGAATGTAATTAAGTCCCCACCACTATCTGTCCCTCCACTTGGGACCAAAAAGAAAGAGAACTGAATTCCATTTACACTATCCATTGTATTTTGCCTGGGAGTACTTCACTTCCTTACATGACTAGTTTTACTCCTTTGCCTCTGTCTCTGATTAACTGTCATCATGTGTGCATTTGTATGAACACACAAGACATGTGCACATATACTTAGATACACATAAAACGTATACATACACCTTTATGATAACATCCATGTCCATACATATAGTTTGCTATTTTTATTTTTGTTTTATAGTTAGCTACTTTTAAATACTGAATAGCTCTCCAAATAAGAGCACAAGTTGAAGGTTTCAAATACAGCTGAGATGAAGTACCAGGGATAAAAAGCTACTCTTTTGCAAGTAAAAACCAGAAAAATACATATGAGCCAATGGTTTTCAGAGAATAACCATCAAATAAAGATAGTCATGCCCTAAGTAATGGAAAAAAACAAATTAGCTCTACTATTGCCCCGACTTACTGTCTGGAGATAATTTGTGGGCCATAGCACAGGGAAGGCAACCCCAAGCAAAGTCCAGGGATCTCCCTGAGCTATGGAGAGAAATATGAGGGTCCAAACAAGCAAAAGGAGCCAGAGTTTGCAAGGAAGAATAATGCAGAGAAAAAACAGAAAAAATTGTTTTTCATTCTTTCTCTGATATATTTCCAGCAAAATTTATATAACTCAAATCATTTTTTATCATTTCTCCACCTAAATACAGTTTTTGTTTTTGCAAGAAAAACCTCAAATTGTTTTATGGCTGGCTAAAGTTACAAATTCAGATTCTATTAAGAATAATTTGTATAGTTTTATTGGATATTTAATTCTGATTTCAAACTATTAATTATATTAATTCTTCTTAACTGTTCAAAGGAAACTTCTTATCAAATTCACTTTGTTTTGCTGAAAATGTTACTCAATGTTGTACACTTTTTTCTTTTTTTACATAATAAATAGCTTGTTTTGTTTTATTTCTGTAAGTTTGAAATTTGTTCTGTAAGTTTGAGATTTGCAGATTGAAATCACCATCTACTGTGAAATTTTCAGCATGCTTTCTTCCAATCTATCTTTTTCTTTACTATTCTGGTTGTACTATTTGCTTCTGCTCTCCACTCAATTTTGAATCAGAAGTATGTTTTTATTATAAATTTCAAATTTTTCCAACTTTTTTAAGCTAGAAAAATGACTTAATTATAATACACTTAAAATAATAAGTATTTAAATTTAATAACCAATTATGATTTATATACAAATCACACTGTCTGCATAAAATATGCAAATAAATATGTCACAATCTTATATCAGTGCTTAGAATAAATCATTGGAGCTGAATCAATCTCTTGACACTGACTAGACTGATGGTGTGGTTATGTATAATACTAGAAATAACACACACAACATGCACACTACAATATGAGAATATCTTATGCAAAGCAATCATAAAAGTGAAATGTAGCCCTACCAAAATGTTAAGTTGTGTGTAATGGAAAAGACAGTTTATAATATTTCAGTTTAATTTTAATTTTAATTAATTAAAATGGAATATGATTTTGAAATTCAGTTCTCAGTCACCCTAGACTCATTTCAAGTGCTTAATATCCACAATTGCTGGCGGTTACCATACCACACAAGATAGGACAGCATTGCTAATATTACATAACATAGTTCTTCTTCTACTCTGTATAATCTCCTGTCAAATTATTCAAATATCTGGCCAATCCAAGGAGAAAAGTCTATCAGTCTGGCCACTGCAGATAGTCATTGGAACTGCATCTAGTTACCATTGGCTCTATTACCATTACCAGTATCTATTACCATTCCTTTGCATTGGCTACATATCAAACAAACCTGTACAACAATTAATCTGTGATTTAAAGTCAATCCAAAATAATAGGATAATAAGATAACTGTTAATTCATATGAAAGCAAAAAATCCATCCAAGTAGTCAATTACATTTGGTTAAAGAGCAATAATGAAGAGGAAGTTGCCATATTAGCACTATATAGCTACATGGTATTTAAAACAAGAGTAGTATTGGCATAGAAACACATGGTATTGGTACAATTAACTAGCAACATAGAAAAAAATATAGACCCTCTGTTATTTCATCCCATATAAAAAAAAAACAAAACCAAAACCAAAACCAAAAACCCAGATGGGTTAAATAGGTAAACATAATTATAAGACTATAAATTTTTAGAAAAAAGATATTTTAGGAGAAGAAAATCCACCAAGTTCCAAATCCATAAGTGAAGGTTGGCAGATTTTTCTGCCTAAAAATTAAAATATTTTATACATATTGCCCTATGGAAGGGCATTCAGATTATTTTCAGTTGTTTACTATTTATTTATTTTTTTAAGGTTTTATTTATTTATTTATTTGACAGAAGCAAAAGAGGTTTTATTTATTTATTTATTTGACAGACAGCAAAAGAGGGAACACAAGCAGGGGGCATAGGAGAGGGAGAAGCAGGCTCCCCATCAAGCAGGGAGCCTGATGTGGGGCTTGATCCCAGGACCCTGGAATCATGACCTGAGCCAAAGGCAGACACTTAACAACTGAGCCACCCAAGTGCCCCAGTTGTTTCCTATTTAAAATAATGCCTATATATGTACTTGAACATGTAGCAAGTATAAAAAATATAACAAAGATATTGATTTATGCATTCTTTTAAATAATGAGTACATATTTAAATTCTGAGTATACATATTTAAATACTGAATATATATAAATATGAATATGTTATCCCATAGGGAATTGCTTAAATAAATGAATTTATGCCTATATGTGAAATTTATGAAGTAGCATGTAGCATTTAGAAGAATAAAATAGCACTATAAATTCTGATAATCAAATATCTCCAAGATATATTGTTAAATAGAAAGCAAATTAAAAATAGAATTACCCTACAATCCAGCAATTGAACTACTAAGTATTTTCCCAAAGAATACAAAAATACTAATTCAAAGGAATACATATACCCCTGATGTTTGTAGCAGCATTATCTACAGTAGCCAAATTATGGAAACAGCTCAATTTTCCATTGACTGATGAATGGAAAAAGAAGATGTGGCATATATGGAATATTACATAGCCATAAAAAGGAACAGGGAGCTAGAGTATTATGCTAAGTAAAATAAGTCAGTTAGTGAAAGACAAATACCATATGATTTCTCTCATAAGTGGAATTTAAGAAACAAAACAAATGAACATAGGGAAAAGAAAGAGAGCTACACCAAGAAGTAGACTCTTCACTATAGAGATCAAACTGATGGTTACCAAAGGGGAGATGGGTGGGGGGAAGGGTGAACTAGGTGATGAGGATTAAGAAGTACACTTGTCCTGATGAGAACAGGGTAATGTATGGAAGTGCTGAATCACTTTATTGTAAACCTGAAACTAATATTATACCACGTATTAACTAACTGGAATTTTAGTAAAAACTTTAAAAAACGAAACATTGTTATTTTCTCAACATTTCTCAACACTTTCTCAATTTCTAATTTCTCAATATTTTCTCAATATTTCTCAAGTTCCTGGACAAAAATCAAAGCTTAGTGGTATTTTTTAAGAACAGAATTAATAACAAAAATAATCCATGGTTGAACACTAGTCAAAAATAGACATTTGTCTCATGTCTCTGAAGTCTTGTACCTCAGCATGCTCTTAACAATGGCTATTGCTGACTCCATACCTACCAAGCTCATCTCTAATGACTAGGTTTGCTTCTAGTCAGACCATTTCTACACATACACCACACCACACTCCTCATTTTTTTTTCTATTTCCATGCCTTATTCCACACTTTCCCCTCCCCAGAGTGCCCTTCTTCCTCCTTTCTATCAGCTTCTAGCCATTATTTCCTCAACCTTTTTCCTCCAAGAAACCTGATTTTAGCAACATAAAGTAACCATAACTTGTGGTCCTTTATGTACATTCAGGGTTTGTAATAAAGTCAATTAAACTCATAGAAGGAATCTCCAGAGAAAACTTAGTCCAATGGATTTCAAATTTTTATTAGCCATTATATTAGTCAGAGTTCTCCAGAGACAAAGAACTAATAGGATGTATACATCTAAAGCGATTTATTACAAAGAATTGGCACATGATCATGGACATTGGTAAGTCTAAATCTGCAGTGTAAGCAAGCAGGCTGGAGACCAAGGAGAGCTGATGGTACAGATGAAGTCTGAAGGCAGTCTGCTGGAGAATTCCCTCTTGTTGAGGAGGCTAGTCTTTTTGTTCTGTTCAGGCCTTCAACCCATTGGCCTCTATCCCCATTATGAAGGGCGGTCTACTTACCTTAAGGTCATGGGTTATAATGTTAACCTCATCCCCAAACACCCTCCAATCTGACACATAAAATTGACTATCACAGCCATAAAGCCTTCTTCAAATGAAATCTTTAATCAATATCATCGCTGTTGTCATTGTCATTACCATTATCATAGTTAATGCTATTTAAGAGCTTACTATAGTTTGGACACTATTACAACTGCCATAGTTTTTTAATCCTCAAAATGATATCGTGGCACAAGTACTGTTATTAGCATCCATGTCTTACTGATGAAGAAACTGAAGTATAGAGAGGTTTATGTAACTTGCTCAGGGTTACACAGCTAACAAGTGACAGGATAAGGTTTTGAACTCAGTCTGATTTCAGCCTTCTGTATGCTATATTGACTTTCAAAGAGATATGTTTAGACACTGAATTCAGTATCCATTTTTCCCTAGCTTATTAGTTTATTTTTATATATTTTAATTTAATACTTTTTTAAAAAGATGCATGCTATTTAAAATAATATTTGCTCAATGTAGTCATTTCAAATATATAGGAAAATCTAAATTAAATATAATGAACTCCTTCCACTTTTATTTACAAGATGTAAAATGTCCATGATATAAATACTGGAGTTGTTATATCTGGCTTAAAATTCAGTCATTACAGATGATAGTACATCAAAGAGAGGGAGTGTGGTGATTAATTTTATGTGTCATTCTAACTGGGTTAAGGGATGCCCAGATAGCTGATAAAGCATTATTTTGGGGTACACTTGTGGGGGTGTTTCCATGAAGAGATTAGCATTTGAATCAGTAGACTGGGCAAAGAAGATCACCCTTACCAAAGTGAGTGGACACTATTCAATCTGTTGAGACCCAAACAGAATAATATATATAGAACAATATAGATCTATGTATAGATATAGATAGATATAGATTATAGATACAGATATAGATATATTCAAATGTGCAACCACATGAAGGCAGAAGTAACCACAGTCAACAAAGGAGATAACACACATACATATTCCTATTGACATTGGTATCTGCATCAAGCCTTACCTAAAACCTTCCACATTTATATTCATAAGTTTCTTTTTGTGACTTAGCCAGCTTAAAATAAGTTTTCTGTCACTTTCTGTCAAATAAATCCTAAATAAATAAAAAGATGGGTCTATTATATATTTTTTCTCATTTCATTCCATGACATGCATCAAGCAAGAGTTTTTATTTTGCTTAATATAAAGGTTAATACATATATAATGGTTTTCTATATTTTTATTTCTTTTGGGAAAAATAGGTCAAATTCTTCATGTGATATGTATTTTACTTTTTCTCAGCAATAGCTCTTGGAAAGACTTTTACATTTTATTAAATGGCTGTATCATATTCCCTAGTACTGATGTACCAAAATGCAGTCAACCAGGTTCTTCTGAATGGTCTGGGTTTTTTTCCTTTGTTTTTTTTTTTATTCATTTCTTTATTTGTTCTTGTATTCGAAGCAAATTGCAGTAAAGTGTCTTTGTTCTTCTATTAAAAAAAGAGAGATGACATGTAGAACAGATGTTCTAAAAATGGCATTGAGTCACTTTCACTAAAATCCTATTGCCAATTAAATTTTACTTCCTTGTTGAACAGATAATCATGCATATACTGTTGAATAATTATCAGTGTTTCTCTAACCAAATTTTACTGTGGACAAGTATTTAACAATTTATTTTCTCTATACTCAGATCCTAGGCTCAAGAAAGAGGAAATCATTAGAAAATACATATGTTGCAGTCATGTCTAGGAATTTGGTTTTAAAAAATGGTGCCTTGTTCTTCTATGGATAAAAAATAGAAATTACAGGTTATCCCATACTGTAAGACTTTTTAAAAATATTCTTTCATTTTCACGTGTGCTTTAGGCTTGCCATTACCAGTAGGAAAGTGGTTCTCACAAAAAGATTATACTTTTATTTTTCTGGGATTCTCTTATAAAGCTTATCCAGAATTATGGATTTTTCAGAAATGAAAAGTAAATAAATATGAACATAATACGGAGCTTTGAAAAGAGTAGCTTTTCCCTTGGTAAATGTCAACTGCTAAGCCATTTCCAGGAAATCTGAGGGAAGAATATGATAGAATAGCTAAGTATCTAGGCTATGGAGCTAGATCTAACCCTGAATCCTGTCTTCACCACATACTAGATAGGTTCATCACCATTTCTGTGTCACAATCTCTTCATTTGTTAAAGGGTGACATTGGTAGTAAGCATCCCACAGAACTGTAGTGAGAATTAAACATGGAAATATTCACATATTATCCACACAGTGCCTGGCACAGAGTAAGCATTAAAAAATATAAGCAAATAGGTAATATTTATCTAAGCATTTATACATGAATCTTCACCAAGACTTTGAGCTAGGTGTTACTATCATCACCATTTAACAGAAGAGAAAACTGAAGCAGATAGGCAAAGTGATTTGCCTAATGTAACAGAACTAGTTAAGGTGCAGAGCAGGGACTCAAACCCATGATGCCTGTCTCCAAAAGCCATGTGCTTGGCAACTAAACTGCACGGCTTCTCAAGATGCAGTTGAATTTTTGTTTCCATAATTCCTCTATAGGAGATGAGATATATGCTCTCTGAAAATGGAAACATTTTGTCCCTTTTTAAAGGAACTCCAGACTTTGACAAATGGGTGAGGGTTGTGTTTGGAGTTGGGGGTGGGCAACAGTCTTCACAGGATCCCTAAAGTCACTGGTGGCTTCCTGCTCCCTTTTTCAGAAGCCCCTCCTCTTTTGCTGGCTCAGCTTTATGAACTTCCCTTAACTACTTTCCCTTCCCGGGAGAGTAATTCATACATCTCAGACACAGAACTGTCAGCATGTAAATGAAGCTTCCCCAGTCCTGACATGGTGCATTAAAATATTCTTTAAATGTTTTCAGAGACATCAGCCCACTGAAGCAATCATTATGCTATAGCAGTTATGTCACCTGAGAGGTGTTACAGCTTTCAAATGGGAAGATATAATTTTTCAGCACCTCAGTTATGACCATATTCTTGTTTCAAAATTAATTTGACTTCTGTATGGGATGCAATCTTGGCATCAGTATTTTCATTTTAAAATTTAGCAACCAATGATACTAAAATATCATCAGCAATTCATCAGTGATTCAATGGCAATTCAAAAGAAATTGTTTTGTGAAATGTCTTTAGTCTTCACCAGCAATTCATGCCAATGACTTAAGAAATAGTGTACTTAAGAAATACTGGTACATGTATGTAGTGGTTCAGAGCTGCTACTGGAGATATATTACTCTATTTATGGAGTGATCTCACTTTGTTAATAGATGGGCCAAATCATGACTTCTATTGAGTACCTGAATGTAAAAGTCAATTCCCTAGTACAGTGATTCTCAAATCCTAATCTATAAAGATCTAGCATTCCATTCGATCACCTTATGGTGATGCCTTGTGGAGCAAGGTTGACTGTGTAGGCTTGCTCACCATGCCCACCTCTGCCTCCACCAGAGTAACTCCTCATTTATCCTTTGATATATTGGGATTCCTCATAAGATTTCTTTTAATTTAAAAACTAATATTTTGATAGGACAAAATTTGGAAATGATCCTTGTGAACAGAAAAAGTATATATTCACTGTTTCCAGTAAGATATACTACTTTGGGGGGATATAGGATACACAGAGTATAAGGCAATATATTATATGTATCTAGGGAGGAAAGAATAGTTTTGAGCTGACTTTTCAGGGCTGTTGCACAATCATACAAACCAGCACAGTTAGTTCCAGGCATTTTATATCCATTATCACAATAAATCTTTACAACAGTAATGATAATAGTATCATTGTCCTAATTTTATGGAGCAGTAAACTGAGTTTCAGAGAGTTTAAATAACTTGCCTAAAACCACATAACTAATAATCCATAGAGAAGGGACTCAAACACATGCCTGTCCATCCCCAAAGTCCATGGTCTTTAAACGCTGCACCAACTACACCTCCAACACCTATCACTGTCACAGGATTTCAGAAATGGATGACATCATTATAAGCCATGTAATGTAAGGAAGCTCACCCAATAAGTCTAGCACACAAATGTTCAATTCTATGTATCAGTTTGGCCCTTGTCCACTACAGAGCTGCAGAAGTGTCAAATTACAGAGGTCCCAAAGAGGCTGGCCCTCAGGCTGTATTTAACTCACAGATGTGCTTCTCTTTGGCATGCACAGAGGTTTTAAAAATCAGGATACTCCAGTAAAGTTCCATTCCTTATTGTTTTTTTATTGCCTTCTATACTCATTTATGCTACCTGCATGGCTTCTGTGGAAAACTGCATCTATAACCCCTTGTTTAGGAACTAGGAACAGGAGAGAGAACCAACTAACTGCTTTGAGACCATCTACCTGGAAAAGATATTAGATGGCATTTTGGCAGAGGAGCACGTGAATAATATGGTGATAAGACCCCAATCTGGAATATACTGCAAAAGAAGTAGGGAATTCAATATTTCATGTGAACAACATCTATATGGTAGAATGGGACAAAATACTCAATAAAGAAAAAGAAGAAAAAATATCTATTCATACATGTATTTGTTCATCACTTACCATGTTTCTCAAACCAACAGGAAGACAGAAATGTAAAACATTAGCACTGCTATCAAGTGGCTTAGTGTAATGAGGCACAAGACAAGAAAACAGACAATTAAAACATGTGAAAAAAGAGAAGCACAATATAATGAAAATAAGCATAAAGTATTATAGGGGCACAGATATGTTTGTGTAAAACTAGGAGTTCAGGAGAATTTATCATGAATGAATATGAGTTGTTAGATGAGGAACAGATGAGAGAGAAAGTACAATCCAAGTAAAGGAATGAAGGAATGTTATTTATGAAAGTAGAGAATTTTAAAACATCATAATTCTTCAAAGAAATACGTTTTCTCTTTATGATTGATGCAAAGGAGGGACTTTGGGAAAATGATTGAGGATGAAGCTGGAAGACTAGGTAGGCATTTATTCATATACATTCATATACTCATTCAGTAAAAACTTAAAGGTACCAACTTGGGTGCTGAGGATACAACAGAGAACAAGGCAAATGAGGACCCTTCCCTCATAAAGTTGACATTCTTTTTAGAAAAAATATTTATTTATTTATTTATTCTAGAGAGAGAGGGAGAGAGAACAAGCAGGGGCAGGGGCAGAGGGAGAGGGAGAGAATCTCAAGCAGAGCATGGAGCCTGACTCAGGGTTCAATCCTACAACCCCAAGATCATGACCTGAGCTGAAATCAAGAGTCAGATACTCAACCAACTGAGCCACCCAGGTGCCCCTAAAGTTTACATTCTTTTTTTTAAAGATTTTATTTATTTATTTGACAGACAGAGATCACAAGTAGGCAGAGAGGCAGGCAGAGAGAGGAGGAAGCAGGCTCCCTGCTGAGCAGAGAGCCCGATGCGGGGCTCGATCCCAGGACTCTGGGATCATGACCTGAGCTGAAGGCAGAGGCTTAACCCACTGAGCCACCCGGGTGCCCCTAAAGTTTACATTCTTAAAAACTGAGTCAGATTAACAATATAAATGATTAACTTGATTAGTGCCATGATGGAGGTGTTTTGTTTTGTTTTGTTTTGTTTTGTTTTTAAGTACTATAATAGAAACTGGTAAGAGAGCTGCGTTTAGATAAGGTGATATAGAATAACCAATTGTTCATAAACGTACATGTCATTTTTTTTTTAGGAAAAGAGTTCTAGATTTTATGCTAAGTGCCACAGAGATCCACAGAAGGGTTTTATAAGGGGATAAAGTTGTGGTATGATCGAGTGTGTTTTAGAAAGGTAACTGTGGCAACAGGGTGAAGAACACCCTGGATGAGGGAAATACTGGAAGTAAGGAGACTGGTTAAGATACTTGCTGGTAGTATAGGTAAGAGAGGTGATGGCCTCCACTACACTATTTTTGATGGTGATTAAGAGAAGTAGACAGACTTGTGGAGTTGCTAAATGACTACTGTGGATAGGAGAGAGGAATTTGTAGTATAATGCTAGGTTTCTAATGCTAGTGTGTCAATACCAAGATAGGATCCAAACCCATAGTCAAGTGTGAGTGAAGGTCAGGGAAGGTGAATATAATTCAGACAGCAATAAGGAGAGTAGAGCAAGTCATAGAATCCATCAGTTCAGCTGGATATAGTAAAAATAGGTGGGTTTCTTTTAGTTCTTATTTAAATACCAGTTAGTTAACTTACAGTTTAATATTAATTTCAGGTGTACAATATAATGATTCAACAATTCCATGCATTATCCAGTGCCCTCCTTAATCCCTATCACCTATTTCACCCATCCTCCCACTGGCCTCCCTTCTCTTGACCATCAGTTTGTTCTCTATAGCTAAGAGTCTGTCTTATTACCTGAGCAGTACCCGTCCCTTTTTTGAAGCTATGTCATATCTCATAGGCAAAAAAAAAATGGCATTTGGTATTTGAGAAACAGACCAGGTTGAGACAGAAGATGATTTCTGGAGAAGTTGACTCAAATCATTGAGATTAAGATAGCTTTAGGAATGGGAAAATTCAGGCAACTAGAGATAAAGGAGAGCAATGTGTACTAATAGCACAATGAGAAAAAGGTACAAAGAGGAGATGCAAATGACCAATGTATTTTGAGGGGATAGTGGCTGTAGCAGAATATTTATATTGGTGCAAATGGAAAAAATATCTTATTCCCAATATTATTACAATTACTATGATAGAAGATATCAAGCACTCTACTTTCAAAATGTTGCAAAAAATCTCTATTTCCAAATGCAGCATCTACCAAAATTTATTTGGCTTCTTCTAACACATTTGATTAAGTCTCTGTACATATACAACAACTAGTTTCATTTTTTCTGTGAAAATATAGCATAGTGAGAAATTACTAACAGAATATTACCTAATAACTTCCAAGTCCAGCCAAATGAAGTATAAAATGGCTAATTTGAGAAATCTTTTCATTATGAATTCATGAACTTAGGAGAGAGTTAATTTTTTTTATTAATTTCATTTCTTTTCAGCGTAACAGAATTCATAGTTTCACAACACACCCAGGGCTCCATGCAATGCGTGCCCTCCATAATACCCACCACCTGGCTCCCCCAACCTCCCACCCTCTGCCCCTTCAAAACCCTCAGGTTGTTTTTCAGAGTCCATAGTCTCTCAGGGTTCATCTCCCCCCCAATTTCCCTCAACTCCCTTCTCCTCGCCAAACTGTGGAAAGAACCAAGATGCCCTTCCACAGACGAATGGATAAGGAAGATGTGGTCCATATACACTATGGAGTATTATGCCTCCATCAGAAAGGATGAATACCCAACTTTTGTAGCAACATGGACGGGACTGGAAGAGATTATGCTGAGTGAAATAAGTCAAGCAGAGAGAGTCAATTATCATATGGTTTC
>PISX010017743.1:0-42545 GCA_004024625.1 Mellivora capensis | reverse complement strand
TTAATTTGAATCTCCCTGATGGCTAGTGATGATGAACATTTTTTCATGTGTCTGATAGCCATTTGTATGTCTTCATTGGAGAAGTGTCTGTTCATATCTTCTGCCCATTTTTTGATATGATTATTTGTTTTGTGTGTGTTGAGTTTGAGAAGTTCTTTATAGATCCTGGATATCAACCTTTTGTCTGTACTGTCATTTGTAAACATCTTCTCCCATTCCGTGGGTTGCCTCTTTGTTTTGTTGACTGTCTCCTTTGCTGTGCAGAAGCTTTTGATCTTGATGAAGTCCCAAAAGTTCATTTTTGCTTTTCTTTCCTTTGCCTTTGGAGACATAACTTGAAAGAAGTTGCTGTGGCTGATATCAAAGAGGTTACTGCCTATGTTCTCCTCTAGGATTCTGATGGATTCCTGTCTCATGTTTAGGTCCTTTATCCATTTCGAGTTTATCTTTGTGTACGGTGTAAGAGAATGGTCGAGTTTCATTCTTGTTTATATAGCTGTCCAATTTTCCCAGCACCATTTATTGAAGAGACTGTCTTTGTTCCATTGCATATTTTTTCCTGCTTTGTCGAAGATTATTTGACCACAGAGTTGAGGGTCCATATCTGGGCTCTCTACTCTGTTCCATTGATCTATGTGTCTGTTTTGATGCCAGTACCATGCTGTCTTGGTGATCACAGCTTTGTAGTAAAGCTTGAAATCAGGTAACGTGATGCCACCAGATTTATTTTAGTTTTTCAACATTTCCTTAGCGATTCGGGGTCTCTTCTAATTCCATAAAAATTTTAGGATCATTTGCTCCAGCTGTTTGAAAAATACTGGTGGAATTTTGATCGGAATGGCATTACTTTTGTAGCAACATGGACGAGACTGGAAGAGATTATGCTGAGTGAAATAAGTCAAGAAGAGAGAGTAAATTATCATATGGTTTCACTTATTTGTGGAGCATAACAAATAACACGGAGGACATGGGGAGATGGAGAGGAGAAGGGGGTTGAGGGAAATTGGGGGGGAGATGAACCATAAGAGATTATGGACTCTGAAAAACAACCTGAGGGTTTTGAAGGGGCAGGGGGTGGGAGGTTGGGGGAGCCAGGTGGTGGGTATTATGGAGGGCACACATTGCATGGAGCACTGGGTGTGGTGTAAAATTATGAATTCTGTTACGCTGAAAAGAAATGAAATTAAAAAAAAAACATTAAAAAAAGTATAGGTTGCTCTAGGTAGTATAAACATTTTAACAATGTTTATTCTTCCGATCCAAGAGCATGGAATGATCTTCCATATTTTTGTGTCTTCTTCAATTTCTTTCATGAGTGTTCTTTAGTTCCTCGAGTACGGATCCTTTACCTCTTTGGTTAGGTTTATTCCCAGGTATCTTATGGTTCTTGGTGCTATAGTAAATGAAATCGATTCCCTAATTTTCCTTTCTGTATTTTCATTGTTAGTGTATAAGAAAGCCACTGATTTCTGTACATTGACTTTGTATCCTGCCACGTTACTTAATTCCTGTATGAGTTCTAGTAGTTTGGGGGTGGAGTCTTTTGGGTTTTCCATATAAAGTATCATGTCATCTGTGAAGAGAGAGAGTTTGACTTCTTCCTTGCCAATCTGGATACCTTTTATTTCTCTTTGTTGTCTGATTGCTGTTGCTAGGACTTCTAATACTATGTGGAACAAGAGTGGTGAGAGTGGGCATCCTTGTCGTGTTCCTGATGTCAACAGGAAGGCTGTGAGCTTCTTCCCATTGAGGATGATGTTTGCTGTGGGCCTTTCAGTAGAACGTATCAATGAAACTAGAAGCTGTTTTTTTTTGTAAGAATCAATAAGATCGATAAACCATTGGCCACACTAATCCAAAGGAAAGAGTGAAAGCTCAAGTTAATAAAATTATGAATGAAAAGGGAGAGATCATGACTAACACCAAGGAAGTAGAAACAATCTTCAGAAGCTATTATCAACAGTTATATGCCAATAAGTTAAGCAACCTAGATGAAATGGATGCATTCCTGGAAAAATATAAACTCCCAAAATTGAACCAGGAAGAAAGTGACAACCTGAATAGACTGATATCTAGTAACGAGATTGAAGCAGTGATCAAAAACCTCCCAAAAAACAAGAGCCCAGGACCTAACGGATTCCCTGGGGAATTCTACCAAACTTTTTTTTTTCTACTAAACTTTTAAAGAAGAAATAACACCTATTCTCATGAAGCTGTTTCAAAAAAATTGAAGCAGAAGGAAAACTTCCAGACTCTTTTTATGAAGCCAGCATTACCCTGCTCCCCAAACCAGGCAAAGACAACACTAAAAAGGAGAATTTCAGACCAATATCACTGATGAATATGGATGCTAAGATTCTCAACAAGATCCTAGCAAACAGTATTCAACAGCACATTAAAAAGATCATCCACCATGACCAGGTGGGATTCATTCCTGGGTTACAAGGGTGGTTCAATTTTCGCAAATCAATCAATGTGATAGAAAAAATCAATAAAAGAAGAGAGAAGAACCACATGGTCTTCTCAATTGATGCAGAAAAATCATTTGACAAAATTCAGCATCCTTTCCTGATTAAAACGCTTCAAAATATAGGGATAGAGGGAACATTCCTGAACTTCCCTGTTCCCATCTTGTTTTATTTTTTTCTCTCCCTTCCCTCCTTTACCCCCTCCCTTGCCTCTCAAATTGCTTATATAAGAGAGATCATATAATTATTGTCTTTCCAGGAGTCACACTCTTAACCGATGGTGTCGCCTAGGTGCCCCTTTCAGGTTTTTTTTTTTTTTTTAAGATTTTATTTATTTATTTGTGAGGGGGGAGAAAGAGAACACAAGCATGGGGGGAAGCAGGCAGAAGGAGAAGCAGGATTCCTGCTGAGCAGGGAGCCCAATGCAGGATTGAGCCTAGGGCCTTGGGATCATGATTCGAGCTGAAGACAGATGTCCACCCTACTCTGTATTTTAAAGGCAGGGGGAAAAAAAAGAAAAAAGAAAAAGAAAAAAATGACCACCAGGAGAGTGCAGGTAAAAATGGTGGCATAGGAAGAGCCTGAAGTTGACTCCTCAATGGACACACCTATTATTTACCTATCTTTATAGCAATTGCTCCTGAAGAAGAACTGATGGCTGATTGAAAATTATCTGCACAAAAAATGAGAGAATGACCACATAGATAAGTGTAGGAGAGGTGAAGACACAGTAATGATGGAATTCCACCCCAGCATGGTTACTGTTGGTATGGAGGACCCATATACAGACTTGTTCTGGAGTACAGTAAACAGTGGCTTAAAGGGCAACTAGGGTATAAATGGAGGGAATTAATCTACTAGCCATAGAGTGCACCAACCAAATAGGGAACTGTTGGAAGTCTCTCCAAGGTTGAAAGCACTGGTAAGTGCCATCTTTTTAATGTTATGCTCCATCTTGTTTATATGGGCAGGAGAAGATTCCAGGTGCCATAGGTGGCCTGCTGAAACCATCCCAGTGCTCACAATGCCTCTGGCCCTAAACTTAATCTGTCCCCCTAAAACATCCCTAGAGCAGTACACCCAGAGCCCCCCAACTACATTCATCCCATGCCCAGTCATGTCCTGAAAACACACTTGGTGCAGAATGGTTCAAGATCCCCTTAGCCTGTACTTAACCCAACAATCTTGCTAAGGTTGACCTAAGTTAATATGCAATGAACACCCTGGGCACAAGGCTGCTACAGTTTCAGCCATACCACCAGGGTGGTGCTACTGCTTTATATCCCATGAACCCCCTAGCTGGCAACTTCTTTAGTCCCAGCCATCTTGCAAAGGTATCACTGGGAAGCACATCCCAAGAATAAAACAACTTATACCTGCTACATCTCCATCCATCACACAATGGTGGCCCTAGTGCAGCATACTCTGGAATACCCATCATATGCCTGTTCATTACATCAGGCAGACCTAGGGTGTAGTGCACGAGAATCCCCCTGGCTCTTGCCAGCAGTCCTCAGTGTGACCCAGTTCAGAGTACACTGAGACCCCCAAACTTTGCTTGCTCCAACCCCAATGCCCTACCAGGGTGGCACAAGTGTGGCATGCTTTGGGACTCTCCTTACATGACTGATCTAGCTCTATCCATCTTGCCAGGGTGAGCCTGGCACGTCATGACAGGAACCCCATCATTGGCCTGCTCCAGCTCCAGCCATCCCATCAAGACAGTCCTGGTTCAATGCACCCAGGAAGTCCTCAGCCTGCATTTGCTCCAACTCAGGCCACCACATCAAGGCAGTCCCAATATTGCATGCCCCAGGAAACCCTCACCCCACACCAGCTCCACCACCAATAAACCTGCCAAAGCCACCAGGCACATGCATTCTGTGAAGAAGATACTCCAACACAAGGCCACTCCTTCTAGACTGTTGGATTTAGCTGTTTTGCCCAATTCATAGAATAAAATACAGAAGATAAAAAAAACGATGAGGAATATGTTTCAAACAAAATAAGATAAAATATCAGCAAAAAAAAAAAAATGAGTCCCTAATAATGAGGCCCCTGGGTGGTTTAGTTGTGAAGAATCTGTCTTTGGTTCAGGTCATGATCCCAGGGTCCTGGGATTGAGCCCTGCATCAGACTCCCTGCTCAGTGAGGACCCTGCTTCTCCTTCTCCCTCTGCCTGCTTCTCTCCCTACTTGTGTTCTCTATGTCAAATCAATAAATAAAATCTTAGGGTTGTCTGGGTGGCTTGGTGGGTTAAAGCCTCTGCCTTCTGCTCAGGTCATGATCCCAGGGTCCTGGTATCGAGCCCCACGTCAGGCTCTCTGCTCAGCAGGAAGCCTGCTTCCCCTTCTCTCTATCTGCCTGCCTCTCTGCCTACTTGTGATCTCTGTCAAATAAATAAATAAAATCTTTTAAAAAATAAAGTAAAATCTTTTTAAAAATCCCTAATTAAACACAGATAAGTAATTTACCTTATAAAGAGTTTACAGTAATTCTCATAAAAATGTTCACTGAACACAGGAGAAAATCGGAGGAATGCTGTGAGAACATCAATGAAGATACAGAATATATAAAAACTATTCAGAACTGAAAAACACAATAACCGAAATGAAAAATACACTAGATGGAAAAAAATCTAGCAGATTAGATAATACAGAAGAACAAATCAATGAACTTAAAGACAGAATAGTAAAAATCACCCCATCAGAATAGAAAAAGAAAATAATAATAATTTTTAAAATAAGATAGTTTAAGGACCCTCTGTGGTATACTAACACCAAGTATACTAATATTCTCATGAGGAGTCCCCCCATAAAATTAATGGAGAGTAAAGGGCAGAAATAATGGTATCAAGTTTTCCTAACCTGGAGAAAGAAATAGACATGCATGTGAAAGAAACACCAAAAGCCCTATATAAGATGAACCCAAGGAGAATCACATCAAGATATATTATAGTTAATGTGGCAAAAATTAAAGATAAAGGGAGACTCTTGGGATGCCTGTGTGGCTCAGTTGGTTAGGCATCTGCCTTTGGCTCAGGTCATGATCCTAAGGAGGTAGTTCAGCCACTCTAAAAGCTAGTATAAACATTAAAAGACAAAAACAGTAAAATCAACTATAATCTATAACTACAATCAGTAGTTAAGGGATACATAAAATTAAAAAATGTAAAATATGACATCAAAACAAAACATGAAGTAAGGAGTAAAATTTTGTTTTATAATACATTTAAACTTAAGTGACTTAAGTGACTACCAGATGAAAATAGCATGATATATATGCGTATTATATATGTGTATATACATATATATACATATATATATTATACATAATATACATTATATATGTATATAATACACATATATGTCAGTGTTGAACTTCATGGTAACTATAAACCAAAACCTATAATAGATGCATAAAAAAATGAGAGTGATACCCAATCACAACACTGAAGAAAACTATCAACCAAAGGGAGAGACCGCAAGAAAAGGAACAGAGAACTACAAAAACAATTAACAAAATGGCAATAATTACATATCTATTAATGATTTTTGAAGTGAAAATGGAAAAAACGTTCCAATTAAAAGACATTTAAGGATGGAGTGTCCAAGCTGGTGATGTAGGAAGAATGTGAACTCACCTCCTTCACCAACCTACCAAATTTATACCTATTTATACAACAATAGCCCTTGAAGAAGAGCTGAGGGATGACTGAACAACTTCCGTATGAAAAATAGAAACCACAAATAACACGGAGGACATGGGGAGATGGAGAGAAGGGAGTTGAGGGAAATTGGGGGGGAGATGAACCATGAGAGACTATGGACTCTGAAAAACAACCTGAGGGTTTTGAAGGGGCGGGGGGTGGGAGGTTGGGGGAGCCAGGTGGTGGGTATTATGGAGGGCACACATTGCATGGAGTGCAATGCACTCTGGGTGTGGTGTAAAACTATGAATTCTGTTACGCTAAAAAGAAATTAAAAAAAAAAAGAAAAATAGAAACCACAGAGAATGGGAAGAAAGATGGAGATACAATAAAAAAGGGGACCCCCAGCTCCAGTGTTATGAAATGCGGTGCCAAAGGATTGCACTGCGGGATAGTGAGCAGATTCATTTACCTGGGGCACAGTAAGGAATACATGGTTTGAAATATTAACTAGAATATAACAAACAAGCTCTAAGAGCTTGCTAAATGGCAGGGAAGCTGCTGGAACTCTCTCCAGGTCAGAGGAGTTGGTGAACACCACAGTGTAGGTTCTCCTTCCACCCTGATAGGAGTGATGGGAGCAGGAAGCAGGTGCCACCATAGCCAACCTGAAAACTCAATGTACTGAGATTTTTTTAGACTACACGAGCCCCAGCCATCTCACCAAGGCAACCCTAGCATGGCAAAAATTGGACACCCATAGTCACTGCCCGCTACAGCTTCAGCCATCTTATCAATGTGACACAGGCATAAAGCACCCCTGAACAATCCAGGAATGTACCATTTTGGTGACAGAAAACTTTCCAGGGCACCCCCAGTACAGAGTGCTCATGTAATTCCCAGCATGTGTACACTTTGGCTCTGATTACTCTGTCAGGGTGCTGCCAGTGGGAATGACCCAAGACACCCCAGAATACATCCACTTTGCATCCAGCCGCCCTGCCATGATACTATCTGAGCCAGGCATCCTGGGAATCCCCAGAGTTCACTAACTTCAGCTTCAGCTATGTTATAAAAGGTCCCTCTGTCCTGAGACCTTGAAGACCACCAAAGCACATGGCCACGTTAGCTTCAGCTGCGTTTCCAAGATGCCTTCTTCAGGAAGAGACGCAAGATCATCCCATCATGTGCCCACTTCATTTCCTGTCATCCCACCAGAGTGATCCCAGCAAGCAGTGTCTAGGGAACGTTATTTCATGCCAGTTGCAGCTCCAGCCTGCCAATGTCACCAGGTACACATAGTCTGAACAGAGGGATGACTATACACAATATCAATCATTGAAGGTTAGGAAAGGTAGCTGTTGTGCCAAATCCACAGAAAGAAACATAGACAGTCAAGAAAATGAGAACTTAGAAGAACATACCCTAAATGAAATAAGACAAAAGCTCAGGGGGAAAAATAACAGTGTTCAATGTAAGTCAGAAATATAATCACCTGACTGGAGAAAAAAGTGAATAAACTCAGTGAGTATGTTAACAAATAGATAGAAAATGTAAAAACATTACCAAGCAGAGTTGAAGAATATAATGAATGAAATAAAAAAAATACACTAGAGGGAATCAACAGTGCCTTAGAGAATGCAGAAGAGTGGATCATTGATTTGGAAAACAAAGTAATAGAAAACACCCAAGCTAAACAGAATTTTTAAAAAAGAGGATAGGTTAAGAGATCTTGTTGACAACATCAAGATGACAAGAATCCACACTGTAGGGGGTCCCAGAAAGGAGAAGGAAAGAGGAAGAAAATATACTTGAAAAAAAATAAGAGGTAAATAAATCTGTAACCTGGGGAAAGAAACAGAAATGCAAATTCAAGACACACAGAATGTCCCAAACAAGAGGAACCCAAAAACGCCCATATCATGACACATAATAATTGAAATTTCAAAGAATAATTAGAACTTTCAAAGCAGAAAAAGGGAGATTAAACTGGCCATGTACCAGGGAAATCCCAGAAGATTATGAACTGAGTTTTCAGCAGAATCTTTGCAGGTGAAAAGAAAGTGGCATGATATGTTCAAAGAGCTAAAAAGAAAAACAATAACAATAACAAGAATACTCTACCTGAAAATGTTATCACTTGCAATTGGAGGAGAAATTGTTTCTCAAATAAACAAAAGTTAAATTAGTTCATCACTCCTAAACCAAACTTACAAAGATGTTGAGGGGAATTTAAAAGGGATGGGGAAAAGGACATAGAAGTAAAAACATCATAAAATAATGAAAATTCATGAGTAAAACCAAACATACAGTAAAATTTGTGTAGAAATCACTTACAAAATTACTGTGAAGGTTAAAATACAAAAATAAAATCAATTACATTTAAAAATTAATTAAGCAGATTCACAAAAAACATGTAAAATATGACAGTAAATACATAACACAGAGACAGAGTGTAAAAATAAAGTAATTTTAGAATGTCTTTGAACTTAAGTGACAATCAATATATACTTATATAATTAGGATGTTATATTTGAAACTCATAGTAAGCACAAGTCCAAAGCCTGTAAGAGATACACAAAAAATAAAGAGAAAGCCAAGCATAACACTAAAGAAAGCCATTGGTCTTGGAAAATAGAGCAATAGAAGAGGAAGGAACAAAAAAGAACCTAAAAAGAACTAGAAAACAATTACCAAAACGCCAATGAGTATATACCTATCAATAATCACTTTAAATGTAAATGAACTAAATTCTCCAGTCAAAACACGGGGTAACAAATGGATAAAAAAAAACTAGACCCATCTACATGCTGCCTACAAAAGACTCACTTCATACTTAAAGAAACATCCAGACTAAGAATGAATTGATGAAAAAAAAATATTCCATGCAAATGGAGGGAAAATAAAACAGGGGTAAAAATACTTATATCAGACAAAATAGACTTTAAAGAGAATGGAGGGCACGTATTGCATGGAACACTGGGTGTGGTGCATAAACAATGAATTGTGGAACACTGAAAAGAAATTAAAAAATAAAAAAAAAAATTTAAAAAGACACAAGTTAAATAAAATACCTAGCCTAAAATACCTTAAAAAAAAGACTTTAATAAGAGACAAAGAAGAGCATTTCATAATGATAAAGGGGTCAGTCTATAAAAGATACAAAAATTATGCATATCTATGGACCCAAAATTGGAACACCTAAATACATAAATATTAACAAACATGAAGGGAAAATTTGACAATAATACAATAATAGTAGGTAATTTGAACACCCCTCATATCTATTGGTAGGTCATCCAGGAAGAAAATCAATAAAGAGACCATATCTTGGAATTACCAATTAGAAGAGAGGATGAGATGCACTTAATAGCACAAAACATTCCATCCTGAAACAACAGCATGCACATTATTTTCAAGTGCATATAGAACAATCTCCAGGATAGATTATGTATTAAGCCACAAAACAAGTCACAAAAATTTAAGAAGATTGAAATCATGTCAATCATCTTGTCTGACCTTGAGTGTATGAAGTTAGAAATCAATTACAAGAAAAACAAACTGAGAAAAAAATGAAAGACATGAAGGCTAATCAACATATTACTGAACAACCAATGGGTCAACTATTGATCAAAGAAGAAATTTTAAAAACTGCATGGTGACAAAGAGAATGAAAACACAATAGTCCAAAGTCTAGAAATACAGTGAAAGCAGTTTTAAGTAGAAAACATCTGAGTGAATGAATGAATGAATGAATGAATGTATTTAGTGCCCCTGTGTTACTTGTGAAGTTGGTGTTTCTGATGATGTTCTCTGCTTCTTTCTAGTCTCTGCTGGTTTTGACTTTTTTCCCTATTCAAAGAGCCCCCCTTAACATTTCTTTATGGACTGGTTTAGTGGTCATGAACTCCTTTAGATTTTGTTTGTCTTGGAAACTCTTCATCTTGCCTATTCCAAATGACAGACTTGCTTTATAAAGTATTTTTGTTTGTGTATTTTTTCCCATTCAGCACATTGAATATATCCTGCAACTCTCTTCTGGCCTGCCATGTTTCTGTGGACAGATCTACTGTGAACCTGATCTGTCTTCCCTTGTAAGTTAAGAACTTTTTCCCCTTCTGCTTTCAAGATTCTTTCCTTTTCTATGTATTTTGTGATATATATTATATATTATATATTTATACATACATATACATATTATATATTTATATATACATTATATATAATGTCTTTGATATATATATTTATATATATATATTTGATATATATATTATGTCTTTGTTGTGGCTGGCTTTTGTTGAGTTTAATGAGAGTTCTGTGTTCTTCTTTGATTTTGATGTCTGTGTTCTTCTCCAGATTATGGAAGTTTTCAGACGTAACTTGCTCAAGTGACACTTCTGCTTTTTTCCCTCTCTTTTCATGTTCGGGAACTTCTATGATATGAATGTTATTCCACTTTAATAAGTCACTGAATTCTCTATGTCTACTTACATAATCCATTACCTTTGTTTCCTTCTTTTTTTCAGCTTCTTTATTTCCATAATTTTATCTTCTATATCACTGATTCATTACTCTGATTCAATCATCTTCAAACATTTTCATTGAGATCCATTTGGAAATGCATCTCAGTTATAGTATTTTTTTTTTCAGTCTCACTAGATTTTACCTCATTTGTCTCTGAAGTAAGGGATTCTCTAGTGTTTTCTATGCTTTTTTCAAGCCAAGACATATCCTTATAATTGTTGTTATTTAAATATTTTATTTATTTATTTATTTGAGAGGGAGAGACAGAGATAGCTAGAAGAGAGCATGAGCAGGAAAGAGAGGGGGAAGGAGTCTCTTGTTGAACAGGGAGCCCAAAGCTGGGTTTGATCCCAGAACACTGGGAGAATGACCTAAGGCACAGACAGATGCTAAACTGACTGAGGCACCCAGGAGCCCCTTTATAATTGTTATTTTAAATCTAGTTCAGACATCTTACTTACATCTCTATTGATTAAATCCCTAGACTTCACTTTTTCCTGTTCTTTCTTTTGGTGTTCTTTCTTCATGGGTTGTTTTCTTTGTTTGTAGCATGCAGCTTTTTTTCTTAAAGACTAAGAAATTTCTTGTGTGTTCAGAAAGATTTGTTATTTATCTAGCTGTGTTCTAGGGTTGAGGCAAGATTAAAGATGTACTCCACCATCTTAATTCCCTCCCTCTCTCTTCCCTGAGTTTAAGTCTATCCTGATTTTGCAGAAGTAATTCTTTTTTTTTTAAATTTTTGATTTTTAAATTTATTTTCAGTGTACAAAAATTCATTGTTTATGCACCACACCCAGTGATCCATGCAATACATGCCCTCCATAATACCCACAACCAGGCTCACCCAACCGCCCATCCCCCGCCCTTGCAAAATACTCAGATTGTTTTTCAGAGTCCATAGTTCTCAGGGTTCATCTCCCCCTCCAATTTCTCCCAACTCCCTTCTCCTCGCCATCTCCCCATGTCCTCGTTGTTATTTCTTATGCTCCACTAATAAGTGAAACCATATGATAATTGACTCTCTCTGCTTGACTTATTTCACTCAGCATAATCCCTTCCAATCTCATCCATGTTGACACAAAAGTTGGGTATTCATCCTTTCTGATGGAGGCATAATACTCCATAGTGTATATGGACCACATCTTCCTTATCCATTCATCTGTTGAAGGACATCCTGGTTCTTTCCACAGTTTGGCGACTGTGGCCATTGCTGCTATGAACATTGGGATACAGATGGCCCTTGTTTTCACTACATCTGTATCTTTGGGGTAAATACCCAGTAGTGCAATTGCAGGGTCATAGGATAGTTCTATTTTTAATTTCTTAAGGAATCTCCACACTGTTTTCCAAAGTGGCTGCATCAATTTGCATTCCCACCAACAGTGTAAGAGGGTACCCCTTTCACCACATCCTCTCCAACACACGTTGTTTACTGTCTTATAAATTTTGGCCATTCTAACTAGTGTAAAGTGGCATCTCAATGTGATTTTGATTTGAATCTCCCTGATGGCTAATGATGATTAACATTTTTTCATGTGTCTGTTAGACATTCGTATGTCTTCATTGGAGAAGTGTATGTTCAAGTCCTCTGCCCATTTTTTGACATGATTATCTGTTTTGTGTATATTGAGTTTGAGAAGTTCTTTATAGATCCTGGATATGACCCTTTTGTCTGTACTGTCATTTGCAAATATCTTCCCCCATTCCGTAGATTACCTCTTTGTTTTGTTGATGGTTTCCTTTGCTGTGCAGAAGCTTTTGATCTTGATGAAGTACCAAAAATCCATTTTCGCCTTTTTTTCCTTTGCCTTTGGAGACATAACTTGAAAGAAGATACTGTGGCTGATCTCGAAGAGATTACTGCCTATGTTCTCCTCTAGGATTCTGATGGATTCCTGCCTCACGTTGAGGTCTTTCATATATTTCGAGTTTATCTGTGTGTATGGTGTAAGAGAATGGTCCAGATTCATTCTTCTACATATAGTTGTCCAATTTTCCCAGCAGCATTTATTGAAGAGACTTTTTTCCACTGTATATTTTTTCCTGCTTTGTCAAAGATTATTTGATCATAGAGTTGAGGGTCCATATCGGGGCCCTCTACTCTGTGCCACTGGTCTGTGTGTCTGTTTTTATGCCAGTCCCATGCTGTCTTGGTGATGACAGCTTTGTAGTAAAGCTTGAAATCAGGCAAAATGATGCCACCACTTTTGGTTTTGTTTTTCAACATTTCCTTAGCAATTCGGGGTCTCTTCTGATTCCATACAAGTTTTAGGATTGTTTGCTTCAGCTCTTTGAAAAATGCTAGTGGAATTTTGATCGGAATGGCATTGAAAAATAGATTACTCTAGGCAGCATAGACAATTTAACAATGTTTATTTTTCCAATCCATGAGCATGGAATGGTCTTCCCTCTTTTTTTTTTTGTCTTCTTCAATTTCTTTTATGAGTGTTCTGTAGTTCCTCGAGTACAGATCCTTTGTCTCTTTGGTTAGGTTTATTCCCGGGTATCTTATGGTTCTCAGTGCTATAGTAAATGGAATGGATTCTCTGATTTACTTTTCTGTATTTTCATTGTTAGTGTATAAGAAAGCCACTGATTTCTGTACATTAACTTTGTATCCTGAAATATTACTGAATTTCTGTATGAGTTCTAGTAGTTTGGGGGTGGAGTCTTTTGGGTTTTCCATATAAAGTATTATGTCATCTGTGAAGAGATAGAGTTTGACTTCTTCATTGCCAATTTGAATATGTTTTCTTTCTCTTTGTTCTCTGATTCCTGTGGCTATGACTTCTCAAACTATGTTGAACAAGAGTGGTGAGAGTGGGCATCCTTGTCGTGTTCCTGATCTCAACGGGAAGGCTGTGAGTTTTTTTCCCATTGAGGATGATATTTGCTGTGGGTTTTTCATAGATACACTTTATGAAGTTGATGGATGTTCCCTCTATCCCTATACTTTGAAGCATTTTAATCAGGAACAGATGCTGGATTTTGTCAAATGCTTTTTCTGCATCAATTGGGAGGACCATGTGGTTCTTCTCTCTTCTCTTATTGATTTGTTCTATCACATTGATTGATTTGCCAATGTTGAACCATCCTTGTAACCCAGGAATAAATCCCACCCCGTCATGGTGGATAATCTTTTTTTTTTCTAAAGATTTTATTTATTTATTTGACAGAGAGAGAGATCACACGTAGGCAGAGAGGCAGGCAGAGAGAAAGGGGGAAGCAGGCTCCCCGCTGAGCAGAGAGCCCGATGTGGGGCTCGATCCCAGGATCCTGGGATCATGACCTGAGCCAAAGGCAGAGGCCCCACCCACTGAGCCACCCAGGCACCCTGGTGGATAATCTTTTTAATGTGCTGTTGGATCCTATTTACTAGGATCATTTTGAGAATCTTAGTATCCATACTCATCAGTGATATTGGTCTGAAATTCTCCTTTTTGGTGGGGTCTTTGCCTGGTTTGGGGATCAGGGTAATGTTGGCTTCCTAAAACATGTCTGGAAGTTTTCCTTCTGCTTCAATTTTTTGAAGCAGCTTCAGGAGAATAGGTGTTATTTCTTCTTTGAAAGTTTGGTGGAATTCCCCAGGGAATCCATCATGTCCTGGGCTCTTGTATTTTGGGAGGTTTTTGATCACTGCTTCAATCTTGTTTTTAGATACCCATCTACTTAGGTTGTCAATTTATTCCTGGTTCAATTTGCAAGTTTATAGTTTTCCAGGAATACATCCATTTCATCTAGGTTGCTGAAGTTATTGGCATATAACTGTTGATAATAATTTCTGGTGATTGTTTCTATTTCCTTGGTGTTAATTCTGATCTCTCTCTCTTTTCATTCATAATTTCATTAATTTGAGCCTTCTCTCTTTTCTTTTATATTAGTTTGGCCAATAGTTTATTGATTTTATTGATTCTTTCAAAAATACCAGCTTCTAGTTTCAATGATGCATCTGCTTATCTCTAGTTTCTATCTCATTGATTTCTGCTCTTATCTTGATTATTTTCCTTCTTGTGTGTGGGGCTGGCTTAATTTGTTGTTGATTCTCCAGTTATTTAAGGTGTAGAGTCAGGTGGTATATTCTGGATTTTTCAATTTTTTGGTGGGAGGCTTGGACGGCTATATATTTCACCCTTAGGACTGCCTTTGCTGTATCCCATAGGTTTTGGACCAAACTGTCTTCATTCTCTTTGGTTTCCATGATTGTTTAAGTTGTCCTTTGATATCCTGGTTTATCCAAGCATTCTTAAGCAAGGTGGTCTTCAGCTTCCAGTTGTTTGAGTTCCTTCCAAATTTTTCATTGTGATTCAGCTCCTGTTTCAAGGCACTGTGATCTGAGAGTATGCAGGGAATAATCTCAATCTTTTGGTATTGGTTGAGCCCTGATTTGTGACCCAGTATGTGGTCTATTCTGGAGAAGGTTCCATGTGCACTCGAGAAGAATGAATATTCTGTTGTTTTAGGGTGGAATGTTCCGTAGATATCTATGAGGTCCATCTGGTCCAATGTGTCATTCAGTGTTCTTGTTTATTTATTGATTTTCTGCTTGGATGATCTTCTATTACTGAGAATGGTGTGTTAAGATCCCCTACTGTTAATGTATTCATATAAATATGGTTCTTTCTTTCTTATGAATAACAGCTTTCTTATGTAATTGGCTGCTCCTGTATTGGGGGCATAAATATTTACAATTGTTAGATCTTCTTGGTGGATAGTCCCTTTAAGAATGATGTAGTGTCCTTCTGTATCTCTGACTACAGTCTTTAGTTTAAAATCCAATTTATCTGGTATGAGAATCGCTACCTCAACCTTCTTTTGAGGCCCATTGGCATGAAAGATGCATCTCCATCTCTTCACTTTCAGTTTGGATGTATCCTTAGGTTCAAAATGGGTCTCTTGTAGATAGCATATGGATGGGTCCTGTCATTTTATACAATCTGCAACCCTGTGCCATTTTATGGGTGCATTAATGCCATTCATGTTGAGAGGGATTACTGAGAGATACATTTTTATTAACATAGTGTTACCTGTGAAGTCTTTATTTGTATAGATTGTCTCCATATATTTCTGTTCAATGATATTCTTGGCCTTTTTCCCCTCTTTTATAAAACCCCTTAATATTTCTTGCAGTGTTGGCTTGGTGGTCACATACTCTTTTAATCCTTGCCCGTCTTCGAAGCTCTTTATCTCTCCATCCATTTTGAATGTCGCTCTTGTCGGATAAAGTATTCTTGGCTGCATGTTCTTCTCATTTAGTGCCCTGAATATGTCTTGCCAGCCCTTTCTGGCTTCCCAGGTTTCTGTGGACAGGTCTGACATTATCCTGATGGGCTTTCCTCTGTACGTAAGGGATTTCTTCCCTCTAGCTGCTTTCAAGAACTCCTGTCTAAAATTATGATTCGTCATTTTCACAATCACGTGTCTTGAGGTCTTTCTAGATTCTATGATCTTGGGGGCAAACCTTCCTGCCTCTAGGACAGGAGCATTGGTTCCATTGGCCAGATTTGGGAAATTTTCATGGAGAATTTGTTCAACTATGTCTTCTAGTCTTCTTTCTTTCTTCTCTGCCTCAGGGATTCCAATAATTCTGACGCTGGAACATTTCATGGCGTCATTTATTTCCTTAATTCTGTTTTCATGGCTTCTAAGCTGTTTGTTCCAGGCTTCCTCCTGTTTCTTTTTCTTTATCTGTTTGTCGTCCAGATCACAAATTCTATCTTCTGCCTCAGTTTCCCTAGGTTTTAGAGAATTTAGATTAGATTGAAACTCATTGAGAGCATTGTTAACATCATCCATTGTGGCTTTCACTTCTGCCCTAATCAATTCCACTTTGTCATCAAAGGCTTTCTCGAATCTAGCTATTGCCTGGATAATTGTTAGCCTGAATTCCCTTTCCAACATACTATGTCCATATCCAATAGCTCTGATGGAGAGGTCCCAGTCTCTGAATTTTTCTTCTGCTGGGCATTCCTCCTCCTACTCATTTTGGTGTGAGATGGCTGAACAGATGTGTTGTTGAATATATCAACCGTGGTGCAGGCAAGGTGCACCCTGGAATGCTTCTGAGCTATTGAGAGTCCCCACCAAAAAGAAAACAAAAGAAAAAAAGAGAGAGAGAAACAGGGGAAAAAAAAAGAAAAAATAAAAGAGAAGGCCCAGCCCAAATGGGCCCCAAAGGTAATATTTATGAAGTAATCAAACGAAAACAGACAAACAAAAAGACTGACAAAAGTATATGACAAGAGCAAAATATAAATAAATTAAAAAAATGAACTCCGTCAAAATGAACCCCAAGTATAAGGTTTGTATACTACCAGAACAAAAACAAATACACAGAAACACTGACAGAAGAAAAAGATGGGAGGGTGGTTATACATTCTCATTGTGGCTGAGGAAGGTTATTTTTATGTTCCCTGGGTGTATCTTGATATCTTTGTTAAAGGACTCAACTTTCCCAAGATAAAGGGGGTATAACTGGTTTACCTATAGCGGTGGCATTGATTGGGAAAAGGGTATTACCTTGAAGCTTATCTCTATATGAATAATTTAAAAAATAATAATATTAAAATAAAATTAAAAAAATAAAAAAATAGAAAAGCAAAAGCAACACACAGGCATATGTATCAAAAAATTCAGGTTAAAAGATTATTATGGGGGTCGCCTGGGTGGCTCAGTGGGTTAAAGGCTCTGCCTTCTGCTCAGGTCATAATTCCCGGGTCCTGGGATGGAGCCTAGCATCAGGCTCTCTGCTCATCGGGGAGCCTACTTGCCACCCCCCTCACCTGCCTCTCTGCTTACTTGTGATGTCTGTCTATCAAATAAATAAAATCTTTAAAGGAAAAGGTTTTTATGGAATTTGATGTACTTAACATCTCATTGTGATGGTAAATATGTTAAAAATTTATATAAAAAATGAAAAGAACCAGAATAGTGGGAACGAATTTAAAATAAAAGTTGTATCTGTGAAGTAGTGGTGGTTGTCCTCTTGTTTTTGTTTTTTGTTTGTTTGTTTTGTTTTGTTTTGGCTGGCTTTCTGGGGAAGGGGCCTACTGCATGGTTTTTCAGGGAGTCTTGCTAGAGTTGAGTCCTCCTGCCCCCATCAATGGGCTGGGCTCTGAGGAAACCGGTGTTTCGGGCTTTTGTTCTATGGAGGGTTTTTTGTTTGTTTGTTTGTTTGTTTGTTTGTTTGTTTTTTCTCTCCATGGCAGCTTTTGGCAGTTCTTTGGAGGTTTAGAGGAAAGCAAAGTACACCCAGACCTCCATCTCAGAGAGAAGCCTCAGTCTGTTTCCCTCAGGGGGCTCCAGAGCACATAGATTCCCCCTCTGCCACTGGCAGAGCACATCGTCAGTCACAGTCTCTGGGGTCACAAGAACTCTCTCTTGTACCCCAAACCACGAGAAATACTAGCCGCGGCTGTCTGGGCAGCTCCAGACCGCCAGAGAGGTCCTAAAGCAGAGATAGCACACTGAGATTTTCACGCTTGCCCAGGCTGAGAGTGCTCAGACTTTCCGGGTCCTACAGAGTGGTGGCTGGGGCCTGCACAGGCCTCTCTCAGGGGAGGGTGTAGGGCGCAACTCAGACCCTGGTCATGCAGCGGGCGTGCATTCTGCAAAAGGCTGTGGTTCTGCCAGCTGGCGTCGACAGCAGGCTCCCTCACCCTGGCAGGCGCCACCACCCAGAGGCTCTCAGGGGCACCGGCAGCTCAGGGACCAAGACCTGGCTTTTTCATTGCTTTCTTTGGTTCCCTGCTGGCAGTGGCCATTCTGGGTCCATGGGTTTAAGTCCCTGTCCCTAACCGCCCAATTCCACCAAGTTTCCCTTAAGATATTTTGCTCTTTTTGAGTGCTTTCAACCAGACTCCAAGTTAATGCTGATCCCTAATCACAGGGCACTCTCATATTGGGGTATTACTTTCCAATGTGCCACTTCTGGTGGCTCTCTCCCCCTTTTGTTTATCTTCCGATATCAGTCCAATGTTCCCACTCCGCTTTACCTGTTCACTGGCAACTTCTGCCCCCGTAGAGATCCAGAAGTGTATAATTCTAATCTCAGGCTGATTTCATGGGTGATTAGTGTTCTTTGGTATGTAATCAGCTCACTTTAGGGGACAGGTTGGAACAGCGCCTCTTCCTACTTCTCCGCCATCTTGTCTACTCCTGATTTTGCATAATTCTTCTGCTCTGTTTTGTTCACCTGTATTGTTGTCTATTACTTTGTCTTATAGACCCTTAACTAATTCATCTGCTTCTTCCAGTCTGCTGTTGTTTGCATCAAGTGTGTCTCCATTTATTTATTTATAAATCTTCATTTTTTGCATGCTTCATCTTTTATTGATTTTTTAAAACTCTTTCATTGCTCTGGTAATGTTCTTCTTGATGCCTTCTATTCTTTGTTTATTTCCAGTGTGTATATTTATGATCATTGCTTTAAATTCTTCATTGGTCATGTTATTTATATCTGTTTCACTTAGTTCTCTGTTTTTGGTCTTATCTTGTTCTTTCATTTGGAATAATTTCTATGTCTTTTTCTTTTATCTAAGTCTCTGCCTGCCTCTCTGTATTAGAAAGGTTATGTCTCCTGTTCCTCAAACAATGCCCTTATGAAGAAGATGTAGTGCGGTGTCCAGGGTTTGGCTCCAGGGTGGGCTGCATGTGGTCTGCTATTGTGTTCTGACTGGCCTATCTTGCAGGCCAGTCATCTGCCTAAGATCTCGTTGCCTTCTGTTGGCAATGAATGGTCCCTGCTTTCCGTTTTACCTGGGTGTGCTCTGGTTGGCTTGTGAAATGAGACCTGTCACCACCTCCAGAACTGAGGTATTGTGGAATTCTCTCGTCAAGAGAGGGTATGGGCAGGGGTTTGTGCTGGTCTTCTGGGGCAGAGGCCTGCTGCACTGGAAGTGAAATAATTATGATTGAGACTGACAGTTCTACTGGAGTGCATGGGAGTGAGAGTTAGTGTAAGCAAATTGGTAACCAGTGTCCATTCTGTACTGTGTTGTGCAGGTGCCTCTGTGTTTATTCTGAGAGGTGGGGGAGGAAAAGGTCATTTGCTAACTCCTTTGTTCCCAGAGAGTTTTCTCCATGAATGGTTCCTCTCAGGGACCTACTCAGAGAAAAGTAAATAGTCTCTCAAGTGTGTGTCCCAGGTGCTGTTTAATTCACTGTTTACAGGGTATATGCCACCTAGGTGTTTGCTTGCTTTCTATCCAAGAGCAGTCCAGGCTTTATTCCAGCTAGTGCCTCTGATCTTTAATACTCCAGTATCTAAGCCATTCTGGTTGAAAGAAGTATGAAAACTCAGGCCCTCTTACTTTCTGAACCAATGGTTATGGGGAAACATTCTCTTTGCACATTCCTCTATGTGTTCTTCCCTCTCTTGCCCTTCTTCTTGACCAAGGCTTCCTCCTCTCCACAGTAGCCAGGATCCATTTCTCCCATAAATCATGTCTTTCACTTACCACCTTCTTTGATATGGACTCTTCTCTTGTGGGGTTTGTTCTGTGAATCCTTAGGTCAATTTCTGAGGTATTTAGGATGTTTTGATAGTTATCTAGTTGTATTCTTTAGATGATGTGATCCTAGAATCCTCCTACTCCACCACCATCTTCCTGTGTCTTTATGCATTTGTGATTTTTCCAGATTATTTCTTGTACTTAATTTCCAGTTTTATAGTTGTTGTCAGAAAAGGTGAATGATATAAATTTGACGGTTTCGAATTTGTTGAGGACTTGTTTTGTGGGCTAATATGTGATCTATTCTAGAACAGTACCTTCAACAAATGATTTGAGAAAATTGGAAATCCACCTGTAGAAAAATGAAACTGGTTCCTCAAAAAGTTGAAAACAGAGCTACCCTATGACCCAGCAATTGTACTATTAGGTATTTATCTCAAAGATACAAATGTAGGAGGAGGGGCAAGATGGTGGAGAAGTAGGAGACCCTGTTTCAACTGATCTCCTAAAGTGAGCTAAATATCTACCAGAACACTCTGAACACCCATGAAATCAGCCTGAGATGTAAGATTATACACTTCTGGATCTCTTTGGGAGCAGAAAACATCAGTGGAGAGGTAAATCAGAGTGGGAACGCTTGAACTGATATTGGAGGATAAGCAGAAGGGGGAGGGAGCCACCAGAAGTGACCCTTTGGAAAGGTACACCCCATTACAAAAGTGCCCTGTGATTGGGGACCAGCATTAACTTAGAGTCTGGTTGAAGGCACTCTAAAAGAGCAAAAGAGCTTAAGGGGTAACTGGTGGAATTGGGCAGTCATGGGCATGGGCCTAAGTCCATGGAACCAGGTAGGCCACCACCGGTGACCACCAGTGCCAGAGAGAGTGCAGCAGATCCTCTGTGGTCCCTGAGCTCACAGCTTTCAGCTGCTTGCACCACCTCTGGGCTGGGCCCATTCCTGCCCGTGCTTGAGAGAGTCTGGTGTGGGTGCTGTCTACACCATTCTGTGCTCTACCTATCCTGTGCCACCTCAGGCTGTGAGTGCACTCCCCTCCCCCCTGCTCCGTGCCTGAGAGAGCTTGGTGTGGGGGCCAGCCGGTGCTTTTTAAGACCCTGGCCTCCTGCCATGGGCCAAGGGTCTGGACATTCCCAGCCTGTGCCTGAGAGGATCTGGCGCAATCTATGGTAGGGATCCCTCAGGGGTGGCGGCCTTCTGTGACCTGCGCAACCATGAGGTCTGGAATCCAGAGAGCAGTCGCGGCAAAGGCAGCCATGGGAAGTGGGCTTCCTGGACCAGTATCACTCATGGTTTTAGTGGCATGGGGGTGCAGAGACAAGTGGGCGCTTTGGGTGACCCTTGGGACAGTGGCTGGGGGCGCACACGACCTGTGGGAAGTTGTGGTGTTCAGTGAGTTTGCAGAGGGGGATTCTGTGTGTTCTGGACCACCCAGAGGGGAGCAGACTGAGGCTTCTCTCTGAGGTGGAGGTCTGGGTACTGTGTGCTTTCCACTAAACCTCCGAAAAGCCAAGCCACTAAAAGCAACCAAAGAACAATGACCTTCAGAGAACAAAAGTCTGAAAAACCGGTTTCCACAGAGCCCAGCCCCTTGATGGGGGCAGGACGACTCAACCCAAGTAAGACTGACTGAAAAACAATGCAGCAGGCCCCTCCCCCAGAAGGCAAGTCAAAAGAATGAGAGGACTACCACCACAGGGTCCCCATTAAAGTGTAAAACCCCAACATCAGGGAAAAACAATACAATAAACTCCCAGTATTGCCCTAAAACCTGTATATTTCATAGATACAACTTTTTTAAAAATTCATTCTCACAATGCTTGTTATTTTTAATTTTTTTAACCTTCTTACATTACAACTAGAGGTTTAATACAGCATATTCCAGAATAACCTTTTAACTTGAATTTTTTTTCATACATATACCTGTGTTTTTCTTTTTCTTTTCTTTTTTTTTAAATATACATATAGATATAAGCGTCAAGGTAATCCTCTTTTCCTAATCAATACTTACCCCTATATATGAACCAGTTTTAATCTCCCTTTATCTATGGAAAGTTGAGTCCTTTAACAAAGATATCAAGATACACCCAGGAAGAACCAAAGATAAAAATGTAATGATCTAACAGGGCACATGCATGCCAATGTTTATAGCAGCAATGTCTGTGGACAATGTATGTAGCCAAATTATGGAAAGGGCTGGGATATCCATGAGCAGATGAATGGATAAAGAAGATGTGATAGATATAAATATAGATATAGATATAGATATAGATATAGATATAGATATAGATAGATATATAGATATAGATATAGGTATGATGGAATATTACTGAACTATCAGAAAGGATGAGTACATACCATTCACATACTTGGATGGCACTAGAGGTTATTTTCCTGGGAGAAATAATTTAATCAGAGAAAGACAATTATATAGTTTCACTCATATTTGGAATATAAGAAACAGTCCAAAGGATCATAGGGGAAGGGAGGTAAAACTGAACAGAAACTCATCAGAGAGGGAAAAAAAGCCTGAGAGACTCTTAACTATAGGAAACAAACTAAGGGTTGCTGGAGGGTAGGTAGGTTAGGGTATGGGGTAATTGGGTGATAGGTATTAAAGGAGGTGCATGATTATGTGCCCTGGGTGTTATATGAAGCTGACGAATTATTGAACTCTACATCTGAAACTAATGATAATATTAAAGTAATTAATTGATTAATGATGATAATGATATTCACTGGATTTCAGAAAAGGGTGCAGGAAATCAGTGAAACCCTTGGCAAAGATAAATAATAATATATTATTATTTATAAGATGAAGAGATGAAGAACCCAATAAATAAAGTTAAAAATATTAAAATGGAATAAAAAGTAGGCTACAAGAAACAAAAGAATGTAACAGTGACTTGGTGGATAGAATAATGGAAAGCAATCAACTTAAATAGGTGAGAGACAAACAAATACTGCATAATGAGAATAGACTTAGAGTATTCAGTGACTACAACAAATGTAATAATATTTGCCTTGTGGGAATCCCAGAGGGAGAAGAGACTTGTTTTTCCATTGGATATTCTTTCCTACTTTGTTGAAGATTAGTTGACAATAGAGTTGAGGGTCCATTTTTGGAGTCTATTCTGTTCCATTCATCTATGTTTGTGCCAGTACCATACTATCTTGACCATTTTAGCTTTAAAATACAGCTTACTCTCCAGCATTGTGATGCCACCAGATCTGGTTTTCTTTTTCAGCATTGCTCTGGCTATTCAGGGTTTTCTCTCCTCATGTACAAATTTTGGGATTATTTTTTCCAGCACTGTGAAAAAATGTTGATGGTATTTGGATAGAGATGGCATTGAATGTGTAGATTGTTCTGGGCAGCATAGACATTTTAACAATATTAATTCTTCCAATCTATGAACATGGAATGTTTTTCCAACTCTTTGTGTCTTCCTCAATTTCATTGATGAGTGTTCTGTAGTTTCTAGAGCACAGATACTTTACATCTTTGGTTAGGTTTATTCCTAGGTATCTTAGGGGTTTGGGTACAACTGTAAATGTGATCAATTCTTTAATTTCTCTTTCTTCTGTCTCTTTGTTAGTGTAAAGAATGCAACTGATTTCTGTAAATTGATGTTGTGTCCTGCCATGTTGCTGAATTCTTATATGAGTTCTGGCAGGTTTTTTTTATTTAAAAATATTTTTTAAGATGTTATTTAATTATTTGACAGACAGAGATAACAAGTAGGCAGAGAGGCAGGCAGAGAGAGAAGGGGAAGCAGGCTCCCTGCTGAGCAGAGAGCCTGATGCGGGGCTCTATCCTGGGACCCCGGGATCACAACCTGAGCCAAAGGCAGAGGCTTTAACCCACTGAGCCACCCAGGTGCCCCTAAATTTTTTTATAAATATAAAATGTATTATTAGTCCCAGTGGTACAGGTCTGTGAATCGCCAGGTTTACACACTATACAGCAATCACCATAGCACATGCCCTCCCCAATATCCATAATCCCACTGCCCTCTCCCAAACCCCCTACCCCCAGGAACCCTCAGTTTGTTTTGTGAGATTGAGTCTCTTATGGTTTGTCTCCCTCCTAATCCCATCTTGTTTCATTTATTCTTTTCCTACCTCCCAAACCCCCCATGTTGCATCTCCACTTCCTCATATCAGGGAGATCATATGATAGTTGTTGTTCTCCGATTGACTTATTTCGCTAAGCATAATACCCTCTAGTTCTATCCATGTTGTCGCAAGTGGCAAGATTTCATTTCTTTTGATGGCTGCATAGTATTCCATTGTATATATATACCACATCTTCTTTATCCATTCATCTGTTGATGGACATCTAGGTTCTTTCCATAGTTTGGCTATTGTAGACATTGTTGCTATAAACATTCGGGTGCACGTGACCCTTCGTATCACTGTTTGTATCTTTAGGGTAAATACCCAGTAGTGCAATTGCTGGGTCATAGGGTAGCTCTATTTTCAACTTTTTGAGGAACCTCCATGCTGTTTTCCAGAGCGGTTGCACCAGCTTGCATTCCCACCAACAATGTAGGAGGGTTCCCCTTTCTCCTCATCCTCGCCAGCATCTGTCATTACCTGACTTGTTAATTTTAGCCGTTCTGACTGGTGTGAGGTGGTATCTCATTGTGGTTTTGATTTGTATTTCCCTGATGCTGAGTGATGTGGAGCATTTTTTCACGTGTCTGTTGGCCATCTGGATGTCTTCTTTGCAGAAATGTCTGTTCATGTCCTCTGCCCATTTCTTGATTGGGTTATTTGTTCTTTGGTTGTTGAGTTTGCTAAGCTATTTTTAGATTTTGGATACTAGCCCTTTATCTGATATGTCGTTTGCAAATATCTTCTGCCATTCTGTCAGTTGTCTTTTGGTTTTGTTAACTGTTTCCTTTGCTGTGCAAAAGCTTTTGATCTTGATGAAATCCCAATAGTTCATTTTTGCCCTTGCTTCCCTTGCCTTTGGTGATGTTCCTAGGAAGAAGTTGCTGCAGTTGAGGTGGAAGAGGTTGCTGCCTGTGTTCTCCTCAAGGATTTTGATGGATTCCTTTCTCACACTGAGGTCCTTTCTCACATTGTGTCTATTTTCATGTGTGGTGTAAGGAAATGATCCAATTTCATTTTTCTGCATGTGGCTGTCCAATTTTCCCAACACCATTTGTTGAAGAGGCTGTTTTTTTTCCATTGAGTTCTGGCAGTTTTGAAGTGGAGTCCTTTGGGTTGTCCACATAAAGTAACAAGTCACATGCAGAGAGTGAGAGTTTGACTTCTTTGCCAATTTCAATGTCCTATATTTCTTTTTTGTTGTCTGATTGCTGAGTCTAGGACTTCTAGTACTATGTTGAATAGCAGTGGTGATAGGGAGCATCCTTGTTGTGTTCCTGACCTTAGGGGAAATGCTCTCGGTTTTTCCCTATTGAAGATGATGTTTGCTGTGGGTCTTGTGTATATGATCTTTATGATGTTGCAGTATTTTCCCTCTGTCCCTACACAGTGAAGAGTTTTAATCAAGAAAGGAAGCTGTGGGGACGCCTGGGTGGCTCAATTGGTTAAGCAGCTGCCTTCAGCTCAGGTCATGATCCCGGCGTCCTGGGATCGAGTCCCACATCGGGCTCCTTGCTCGGCGGGGAGCCTGCTTCTCCCTCTGCCTCTGCCTGCCACTCTGTCTGCCTGTGCTCGCTCACTCTCTCTCCCTCTCTCTCTGACAAATAAATTTTAAAAAAAATTAAGAAAGGAAGCTGTGTTTTGTCAAATGTTTTTTCCACATCAATTGAGAGGATGATGTTTCTTGTCCTTTCTTTTGTTAACATGATTTATCATGTTGTTTGATTTGTAGATGTTGAACCTCCCTTGGTCATGGTGATGAATTTCACTCGGTTGTAGTGAATAATCCTTTTAAGGTACTGCTGGATCCTGTTGACTAGAATCTTGGTGAGAATTTTGACATCCAAGTTCATCAGGGATATTGGTCTGTAATTCTCCTTTTTGATTGGGTCTTTGGATTTGGGATCAAGGTAAAGCTGGCCTCATAGAATGAGTCTGGAAATTTTCCTTCTATTTCTGTTTTTTGAAACAGCTTCAGAAAAAATAAGTATTTGTTCTTCTTTAAATGTTGGTAGAATTCTCCTGGGAAGCCATCTGGCCCTGTACTCTTGTCTTTGGGAGATAAAAAAAATATGTTATGTTAGTCATCATACATGCATCATCATTATTTTTTTATGGGCCTGTTCAGGTATTCTATATCTTCCTGTGTCAGTTTTGGTAGTTTGTTTCTAGGGATGCATCCATTTCTTCTAAATTTCCTAATTTGTTGGCATATAGTTGCTCATAATATGTTCTTAAAATTGTTTTTATTTCCTTGGTGTTTGTTGTGATCTCTCCTTTTTCATTCATGATTTTATTAATTTCGATCCTTTTTTTTTCTTTTTGATGAGTCTGGCTAGGGGTTTATGAATCTTACTCTTTTTTTTTTTTCAAAGAACTAGTTTTGTTGATTAGTTCTACTGTTCTTTTGGGTTTTATTTCATTTATTTCTGTCCTAATCTTATTGTTTTTCATCTCTTTCTTGGTTTAGGCTTTGCTTGATGTTCTTTCTCCAGCTCCTTTATGTGTAAGGTTAGCTTGTGTATTTGAGACTTTTCTGGTTTCATGAGAAAGGCTTGTAGTGCTATGTGCTTCCCTCTTAGGAGTGCTTTTGTTGCATCCCAAAGGTTTTGAACAGTTGTTTTCATTTTTATTTGTTTCCATGAATTTTTAAAGGATTTTTTTAAATTTGACAGAGAGTGAATGATAGAGAGAGCACAAGATGTAGGGGGGTATAGGCAGAGGGACAAGCAGTCCCCCCACTGACCAAGAAGCCTGATGTGGGGGCTCAATCCCAGGACCCTGGAATCATGACCTGAGCCAAAAGCAGACGCTTAACTGACTGAGGTACCCACGTTCCCTTGTTTCCATGAATTTTTAAAATTCTTCTTTAATTTCCTAGTTGACCCATTCATTCTTCAGTAGAATGCTCTTTAAACCCCAAGTTTCTGAGATCCTGAAAAACAGATTTCCTGTTGTGATGGAATTCAGGTTTCAAAGCATTGGTACCTGAAAATATGGAGGGAATAATCCTAATCTTTTGATACCAGTTGAGACCTGATTTGTGACCTTATATGTGACCTATTGTGGAGAAAGTTCCATGTACACTCGAGAAGAACATGTATTCGGTTGCTTTAGGATGCAATGCTCTGTATATATCTCTGAAGTCCATCTGGTCCAGTGTGTCATTCAAAGCCATTGTTTCCTTGCTCATGCTCTCCTCGGATGATCTGTCCCTTGCTATGAGTGGGGTGTTAATGTCCCCTACCGTTCTTTGTATTATTATCAATGTATTTCTTTACTTTCATTATTGATAGGTTTATATAATTGTCTGCTCCTATGTTAGGACCACACATATTTATAATTGTTAGGTCTTCCTGTTGGATATACCCTTCAAGTATTATATCCTCTTCCTCTTCATCTGTTACTACAGTCTTTGGTTTAAAATCTAATATGTTTAATATATGCATTGCTACCTCAGCTTTCTTTTGAGGTCCATTAGCATGATAAATTGTTCTCCATCCTCTTACTTTCAATCTGAAGACGTCTTTGGGACTAAAATGAGTCTTTAGTAGACAACATTTGGATGGGTCTTGCATTTTATCTAATCAGATACCCTCTGCCTTTTGATTCAGGCATTTAGTCCATTCACATTCAAAGTAACTGTTGAAAGATATGAATTTAGTGTCTTGTATTACCTGTAAAGTCACTGCTTATGTAGATTTTCTCTGTTCCTTTCTGGTCTATGTTACTTTTGGACTCTCTTTTCGCCTACAGGATCTCCTTTAATATTTCTTGCAGGGCTCGGTTGGTGTTCATAGATTCTTGTAGTTTATTTTCTTTTTTCCTGGAAGTTCTTCATCTGTCCTTCCATTCTGAATGTCAGCCTTGCTGGATAAAGTTTTCTTGGCTGGATGTTTTTCTCATTTAACATCCGGGATATATCATGCCAAACATTTCTGACCTGCCAGATCTCTGTGGGTAGGTCTTCTACCAATCTAATGTTTCTACCCTTATAGGTTAAGGACCTCTTTTCTTTTTCTTTTTTTTTTTTTAAGATTTTATTTATTTATTTGACAGACAGAGATCACAAGTAGGCAAGAGAGGCAGGCAGGGAGAGAGAGGAGGAAGCAGGCTCTCTGAGGAGCAGAGAGCCCGTTGTGGGGCTCGATCCCAGGACCCTTGGATCATGACCTGAGCCGAAAGCAGAGGCCTTAACCCACTGAGCCACCCAGGTGCCCCAAGGACCTCTTTTCTTGAGCTGCTTTCTGGATTTACTCTTTATCTCTGAAATTTGCAAGTTTCAGTATTATATGTCAGGGTGTTGATCTATTTTTATTGATTTTGAGTGGAGTTCTGTGTGCCTCCTGGACTTGAAAGCCTGTTTCAGTCCTCAGACTAGGGAAGTTCTTATCTATGATTTGCTCAAATATACCTTCTGTCTGTATATCTGTCTGTCTCCTTCATCTGGGATGCTAATTATTCTAATATTGTTTCATTTTATGTTATCACTGATTTCCTGAAGCCTCCTCTCATTATCCATTAGCTGTTTTTCTCTCTTTTCCTCAGCTTTCTTCCTTTCCATCATTTTGTCTTCTATGTCCCTGACTCTTCTGCCTCATTTACCTTAGCCACTAGAATGTCCAATTTAGGCTACATCTCAGTTAAAGCATTTTTAACTTCAGCCTGATTAAATTTTACTTCTGTTATTTGTGCACTCTGAGATTCTCTGGTGTCCTTTGTTTTTTCAAGCCCACCTAGTATTTTTATAATCATTCTTCTGAATTCTAGGTACAACATTTTCCTTATATATAGATCGATTAAAATCTATGGCAGAGAGTTTTCCTCTGGTTCTTTCTTTTGTTGTGAATTTCCACTCCTAGGCATTTTGTCCAAAGAAATAGATGAGGGAGAGAACAGAATCAAAAGTATCTACCACAACCCCAGTGATATACACCCTAGGAAAATCTGAAGAGATCCAAAACCAAAAAAAGAAAAGAAAAAGGGAAAGGGAGAAAAAAAAAGAGAGGTTATAATTTCACAGGTAGCTATAACAGGGTGATCCAGTTGGTCTTAGGTGTATTTTGTCCTTTTGTTACAGGACACTACATCCCAATATTTTAAATAAAGAAAAAATATATATATACAAACATAAAATGACTACTGTGAAAGGAAGCAAAAAATGAAGTATATATAAAATGTAAATGTAAAAATGAAAATTAAAAATGACTTAAAATCAAGTCGATAAAATAAGAAACTAGTTGAAAAGGGACAAAAAGAAAAAAAAAGAAGTAAAAGAAAATATTAAACTGAAAGACTAGACTCATGAGGAAAAACAAAGTCTCAAATCCCATGTAGTATTTTCCTCTAGTGCAGGAGTTTTTCAGTTCTATGTGATTCATAATCTTATTATTCATCTGATGTTCCTGCTGGTCTTCTGGGGGAGGAGACTGTTGTTCTGATTCTTCTGTCTCTTTGTCTAAGCAGAGTTACACTGCTCCTTGTCAGGGTTCCAGGCTCAGTGTAAGCTGCTTTGTGTTGCTCTTTGTGGCTCTTGTTCCCTGAAGGCTTCCTGAACCTCTTTAGAGGATGGAAAAATTGAAAATAAAAATGGCGGCACCCCAATCTCCAGCACTGGAGCTGAATGATCCTGCCCCTCAGTCCAGTGCACCTTAAGCAACAAACATTCATTTCCTTTTGTGTTTGTCATACTCTGCAGACTCCTGTGGTGCACACCCATGCTGATCTATTTGGGAGAAGGAGTGTCTCCATGGTTCTGTCACTAGCTGGGCCCCTGCTTGGAAAGTAGTCACTCCATTGAGTCTTGGCTGGTGGTTTATGGGAACACCCAGCTGAGAACCCACATCTAGGCTTGCTGATTGTAGCCTGCTTCCCCCCTCAAATTCTTGGGAATTCTGCCACAGTCAGGCACCCCCATTCTTTCTGTGACTCTAGGGATGCCAAGACCATACATTTCCACCTAAACTTCTGTCCCTCTTTGCCACCTGAGCAACTTTCAGGCAGGGAAGTCTCTCACAAAGCAGACCTCTAATAGTTCTGTGCTCTTTCTTGTAGTCAGCTTACAGAAGCTCCCTCCCTCTGTGGTTTATCTTGTGATATATCCCCTCAGATTCACACTCCACACCACTTACCTTGTAAAAAGTGATCACATTCCTATTTACAGAGTTGCAGCAATTCTTTTCTTAGATCTTAGATCTCAGTTTGAATTCACAGGTGTTCAGAATTTTTGATAGGTATCTCCCTGAATTCAAGGCACCAGATGAAACGAGGGTCGCCTACTCTTGCCACCTTCCCTCTGACTCATCATCATTACATTAAATTCTATATTGGGCATATAATTTGTTTCTCTTCCTCTTTGGTTTCCTGTTGTGATTATGCCTTTTCTTTAATATTGGACACATTTTGCTGTTTCCTCATTTTGTCTATCTATTTGTGCCTTCTTCACAAGGCACAAATTTGTTAGGAAAGCCAGCTACATCTTCTGCTATTCTGCTCCGGAATGTAATTGCTTTATGAAAAAAATTTACTGTAGTCCCCTGCAGTGCATTGTCCTATGTCCACCAGAATCTGGCACTTATCTGGAGTCTTTGATGTGTGTTTGCATCCTACTAGTGTGTCTGCATTGCTTTTACTTTCAATCCAGATGGATACATTGACTATGTTCCTGTTGTGTGCTTTCTCTCTGTGATGGTAGTGAGACCCAGGCAGGCTGACTCTCAGTGGTTATGGCCAGAGATGGTCTTTGGGGTGGGGTGGCCCTGTTAGTGAAATTTGCACTGAGCCTCTAGTTCTAGGCCTGGTGGCTTCATGGGGCTGAGCACATATGTGCAGCAACTCAGCAGGACAAGTGAAGCATTAATAAAATTTGTGCTGAACCCAAGGCCAAAGCTAGCAGACTTGGAGTGGGCAAGTCCTTGGGCACACTACTAGTAAGTTAAGTAGCAGCTGTCTGTGCAACATGGGCTGTCACAGGTGGTCTGTGTTATACTGGAGTTCAGTAGAGGAAAATGGTGTCTTCCAGCTCCTTCATTCCCAGAAAGTCCCCAAATAAGCTCTGAAATCAATATAAACAGCTCTCCTTCCCATCGTGCAAGCTATCACTTCTAAATTGCCTCTCCTTGGCCTGTTCTTTCCTTATAGACAGGGACCTATCACTTGTCCTCCAGTCTCACACAGCGTTGAATCAGCTAACTTTAATGCTTCAGGCTCTACGACCTGTTGGTTATACAAATTCACAGAATTAAGCCCCGTTTTATTTCATGGTCAGACCTTATGGGGCTTTATTTTCCGTGTCTGGGGTCTCTGGTGTTTTCCAGTCTCTGAGAGAGCAGCTCCCTCCTTCCTTCAGGCTGTCCCTGACCACTATTTCTGCCTTTCCTAAGATGTCCCATGAACCTACTACTCCACATTTAGTTGTGGAGTTTGCTCTGCCAGTCCACCTATCCTTCTCTTGTTTATTTTCTCAAATGTGAGTGATATATAGTTGCAAATCTGGGAAGAGGTTAGTTTAGTGTCCTCTTAATCTGACATCTTCTCAAAACTTTTATTTTGATGAGGTCCATATAGCCTATTTTTGCTTTTGTTTTTGTCATCTTGGGGATAGATCTTGAGAAATGTTGCTATAGCCAATTCCAGATAAGTTACTGCTCATATTCTCTTCTAAAAATTTTATGATTTCAGATCTCACATTTAGGTCTTTAATATATTTGGAGTTTTATTCTTTTGTACAGTATAAGAAATTGGTCCAGTTTCACTCTTCTGCATTTTTCCAGTTTTCTCAAAAGGATTAAAAAAAAAACACTTTTTTCTCCCTATTGCATACTCTTGCCTTCTTCGTTGTCGATTAATTGACTGCATAATCAAGTGTTTATTTCTGGGGTCTCTATTCTTTTCCACTGGACTATGTGTACATTTTTGTTCCTGTACCATAATGTTTGGGTAACTACATTTTTTTAGTATATCTTGAAATATGGGATTGTGATATTATAATTTTGTACTTCTTTTTCTTTTAAATTTAATTTTATTTTTTCAGTGTTCCAAAATTTGTTGTTTATGCACTACACCCAGTGCTCCATGCAATACACACCCTTCTTAATACCCACCACCAGGCTCACCTATCCTCCCACCCCCATCCCCTCAAAACCCCTCAGTTTGTTTCTCAGAGTCCACAGTCTCTCATGGTTCATTTCCCCCTCTGATTTCCCCCAATTCACTTTTCCTTTCCTTTTCCTAATGTCCTCTGTGTTATTCCTTATGCTCCACAAGTAAGTGAAACCATATGATAATTGACTCTCTGCTTGACTTATTTCACTCAGCATAATCTCCTCCAGTCCTGTCTATGTTGATACAAAAGTTGGGTATTCATCCTTTCTGATGGAGGCATAATATTCCATTGTATGTATGGACCATATCTTCTTTACCCATTCTTCTGTTGAAGGGCATCTTGGCTCTTTGTATAGTTTGGCCACTGTGGCTACGAACATTGGGGTACAGATGGCCCTTCTTTTCACTGCATCTGTATCTTTGGCATAAATACCCAGGAGTGCAATTGAAGGGTCATAGGGTAGCTCTACTTTCAATTTCTTAAGGAATCTCCACACTGTTTTAATTTTATACTTATTTTTCAAGATGACTTTGGCTATTCAGGGCTGTCTATAGTCTCATACAACTTTTCAATTATTTGTTCTACTTATATGAAAAATTCTGCTTATAGCTTGATAGAAATGGCATTAAATCTGTAGATTACTTATGGTTGTATGGATATTTTAGCATTATTTATTCCAATTCATAAGCGTGGGATATCTTACCATTTATTTGTATTATGTTCAATCTCTTTCATTAATATTTTCTTGTTTCAGTCTAGTCTTTTAACTTTTCCAGTCTAGTTTTTTTTTTAACTCCTTCGTTAAGTTTATTCTTGGTATTTTATTTGTGTGTGATTGAAAATGAGATTGTTTTCTTAATTTCTCTTTCTCTTAATTATTATTTTAGAAATGCAAAAGATTTCTGCCTCTTGATTTTGTGGCCTGTGACATTACTGAATTTATCAATTCTAGCTTTTTAAAAAATAGATGCTTCAGAGTTTTCTGTATATAGTATCATGTCACCTGCAAATAGTAATCATTTCCTTTTTTTACCAATTTGTGTACCTTCTATTTATTTTTCTTGAATGCGTGCTGTGGCTAGAACTTCTAGTACTATGCTGAATAAATGTGGTGAGTTGGACATTCTTGTCTTTTTCCTGTCATTAGGGGAAAAACTTTCAGTTTTTCACTACTGCATACCATGTTAGCTGTGGGTTTTTAATATAAGGGCTTTGTTATTTTGAGTTATGGTCCCTGTAATCCAACTTTATTGAAGGCTTTTTATCACAAATTGAGTTTGCACTTTGTCAAATTTTTTTCCTGCATTTGTTGATGTAATCATATGGTTTTTATTCTTTCTCTAATTGATATGGTGTATCAAGTTGATTGATTTTTGAATATTGAACTACTCTCCAACCCAGGGATAAATTCCACCTTATCATGGTGAATGATTTTTTAATGTATAGTTGGTTTCCATTTGTTAGTATTTTTTTGAAGATATTTGAATCTATGTTCATCAGAGGTATTGGCCTATAGTTCTTTTTTTAATGTTTTTAATCTGGTTTTGTTGTAATTTTTCTCTTAGAAGAGAAACAGCAAAGAATGTCACAGAAAGACAAAAGACTATAATAACAACACATTATGAAAAATTGCATGCAAATAAATTTGACAAATTTGACAAATTAGAAAAGGAAAAACTCCCAGAAACATTATAACCTCCTAAAGCAAAAACAGGGAAAAATGGATTATTTGAACAGACTGATAACCAGCAGTGAAATGGAATTGGTAACCAAAAAATTCCCAACAAACAGTAGTACAGAGCCAAATGGCTTCACAGGTCAATTATACTAAACAATGAAGAATTAATACCTATCCCCTAAAACTGTCCCAAAAATTATAAAAGAAAGGAAAACTTCCAAATACATTATATAAGGCCAGCATTACCCTAATAACAAAACCGGACAAGCACAGTACAGAAGGAAAGACAATGAAAAGAAAAAGAAAAAACAACAACAACACAGTATCCCTAATGAACATTATTCCAAATATTCCCAACCAAATATCAGCAAACCACATTCCATGATACCTTAACATGTTTATTTACCTCTATGATGTTGGATTTTTCTTCTGGGAATTCATATATGCTAATCATCCAACATAATAAACCATGTTTACAAAGCGAAGGATTATCAGGATATATGCAAAAAAAGCATTTGATGATATTCAATATCCATTCATTATAAAAGCTTTTGACAAAGGGTGTTTTGAGGGAACATATCTCACCATGATAAAGGGCATATATGGGAAAACAGGACAACTACATGTCAGAGAATGAAACTGGAATTCCTTACACCATACAAAAAAATAATGTTCAAATGAATTAAGGACCTAATGAGGCACACAAACTAATAAAATCCCTAGAGGAAATCATAGGCAGTTATTTCTTTGACAACAGTTGTAGAAAGTTTTTTTCTAGATATGTCTCCTTAGGTAAGGGATACAAAAGCAAAAATAAACTATTGGGATTTGGTCCGCATCAATTGAGAGGACCATGTGGTTCTTCTTTCTTCTCTTATTGACTTGCTCTATCACACTGATTGGTTTGCTAATGTTGAACTACCCTTACATCCCAGGGATAAATCCCACCTGGTCCTGGTGGATAATCACATAATATTAATATATTCATATCAGTATGACTCTTTATTTTGTTTACCAGTTGGCTGTATTTGGCTGCTGCCTTATGGGGGCATAAATATTTACAATTTTCATATCAATATGACTCTTTATTTTGATTAACAGTTGGCTCAGAGGCTACTCCCATAAAGGGGGCATAAATATTTACAATTGTTAGATCTTCTTGTTGGATAGACCATTTAAGAATGATGTAGTGTCCTTCTGTATCTCTTACCACAGTCTTTAGTAAAATCCAATTTATCTGATATGAGAATTGCTACCCTAGCTTACTTTTTAGGCCCATTGTCATGAACGATGCTTCTCCAACTCTTCACTTTCAGTCTGAATGTATCTTTTGGTTCTAAACTTGTCTGTTGTAGACAGCATATGGATGGGTCCTGTCATATTATCCAAATTTCAGCCCTTTGTCATTTTAAGGGAGCATTTCAGCCATTCACTTTGAGAGTGATTATTGAAAGATGTTCTATTGACATCATATTTTCTGTGAATGCTTGACTCTATAGATTGTCTCAGTAAATTTCTTTTCTATGTCACTCTGGGTTCTTTCTTCTTTTATAGAACCCCCCTTAATATTTTTTGTAGTGCCAGTTTGGTGGTCACATACTCTTAATCCTTGCTGGTCTTGGAAGCTCTTTATCTCTCCATCCAGTTTGAATGTCAACCTCACTGGTTAAGGAATTCGTAGCTGCATGTTTTTCTCATGTAGTGCCCTGAATATGTCTTGCCAGCCCTTTCTGGCTTGCCAGGTTTCTGTGGAGAGGTAACATTATTCTGATGGAGCTTACTCTGTACATAAGGAATCTGTTAACCAGAGCTGCCCTCAGAAGCTCTTGTATAAAATTATGATTCGTGAGTTTCACAATCAAGTGTCTTTTTTATTAAATTTTATTTATTTATTTGACAGAGATCACAAGTAGGAGGAGAGGCAGGCAGAGAGGGGGAAGCAGGCTCCCCACTGAGCAGAGAGCCTGATGCAGGGCTCTATCCCAGGACCCTGAGATCATGATCTGAGCCGAAGGCAGAGGCTTTAACCCATTGAGCCACCCAGGTGCCCCCACAATCAAGTGTCTTGAGGTATTTCTAGATTTGTTGGTCTTGGTCAGTGTTCTCTCTGCCTCTAGGACATGAACTCTTGTTCCTTTCCCCAGATTGAGAAAATTTTCATGGAGAATTTGTTCAACTACATCTTCTAGTCTTCTCTCTTTCTCCACCTCCTCAGGGATCCCAATAATTCTGACATTGGAATGTTTCATGGCATCATTTATTTCCCTAATTCTGTTTTCATTACTTCTAACCTGTTTGTTCTAGGCCTCCTCTTGATCCTTTTTCTCTATCAGTTTGTCCTCTAGATCACTAATTCTATCTTCTGCCTTGGTTACCATAACTGTTTATTTAGATAAGTTAATTAGCTGAGTATTTAAATTAGGTTGGATCTCATTGATTGCATTTTCAACTTCTACCAGGTTGACTATCATGTCTGACCTTTAGAGTTTCTGTGTTGTCACCAATGGTTTTCTCTAACCTAGTCATTGCCTGGATAATTGTTACCCCAAATTACCTTTCTGACATACTGTTTATGTTTATATCCAATAATTCTGATGGAGAAGGCACAGTCTCTGAATTTTTCCTCTTTTGTGTGTTCCTCCTCCTAGTCATTTTGGTGACAGGTGGTTGAGGGGATTTATAGCTGAATATATTAACCACAATCCAGGCAAGGTGCACCCTGGAAGGTTTTGGAGCAATCAGAAGTTACCACCAAAAAGAAGGAAAAAAGAAAAAGAAAGAGAGATAAAGAGAGAGTGTGGGGGAAAAAAAGAGAAAACCCAGCCAGAATGAAACCCAAAAGTAAGATTTATAAGGTATATAAACAAAAACGGACAAAGAAAAAGACCGACAAAATTAAATGACAAGAAAAAAAACAGCCAAAATCAACCCAATGAATAAGATTTATAGAATACCAGAACAAAAAAAAAAATGCCAGAAACAAATACACGGAAACACTGACAGAAGAAAAAGTTGGGAGGGTCGTTATAAATCCTTGATGTCGGCGAGCAAGGTTTGTTGTTTTTTTTTTTTCTTTCCTTGGGTGTGTCTTGATATCTGTGTTAAAGGACTCAACTTTCCAGAGATAAGGGGGATTAAAACTGGTTTATCGATAGGGTTAGTATTGATTAGGTAAAAAAGATTACCTTGAAGCTTATATGTATATGTATATTTTTTTAAAAAAAGGAAAGAACAACAAAAAGATACCCAGGTGTATGTTTTAAAAAGTTCTAATTAAAGTGTTATTATGGAATATGTTTTATTAAAAGTCTAGTTGTAATGGTAAGTAGGGTAAAAAAATTAAAAGAACAAGAATCATGAGAATGAATTTTTTAAAAAGCTGTATCTATGAAATATACAGGTCTTTGGGCAATACTGGGAGGTTAATATATTTTTTTCCCCTGATATTGGGGTTTTACACTTTTATGGGTACCCTGTGTTTGTTGTCCTCTTGTTCTTTTGGCTTGCCTTCTGGAGGAGGGCCTGCCCCATTGTTTTTCAATCAGTCTGCTTGGGTTGATTTATTCTGCCCCCATCAAAGGTATGGGCTCTGTGGAAACCATTTTTTTCAGGCTTTTGTTCTTTGGAGGTTTTTGTACTTTGGGGGCTTTTTAAAAATTTTTATTTATTTATTTTTTGTTTTTGCTTTTTGGAGGTTTAATGGAAAGCGAACTGCACCCATATCTCCACCTTAGAGAGAAACCTCAGTTTGCTCCCCTCTGGGTGGTCCAGAACACACAGACTCCCCCTCTCCAAGCTCCTCTGAACAGAGCAAAGTGCCAGAGGTGATGCACACCCCAGTCACTGTTTCAGTGGTCGCCTGAGGTGCCTGCCTGTCTCTGCACCTGCATGCCACTAAAACCATGACGATTTTGATCCAGAGTGCCTGCTTCCAGTGGCTGCATTTGCTGGGACTGCTGTCTGGGATCCAGTCCCATACAGGTTGTGCTCAAACCCCATGCTCACACAGGTCATAGAAGGCTGCACAGAGAGATCCTGACCAGATATCGTGCTGGGTTCTCCCAGATAAGGGCTGGGACCATCTAGACCCTCAGCTGGTGGCAGGAGGCCATGGTTCTAAAATGTGCCGGTTGGCACCCATATGAAGTCTCTCAGGTGGGGGTGGGCATGAACACAAACTTCGTGGTCATGCAGGACTCACAGGGCGCAGAAGACAGTGAACCTAGGGAGGTTGGCTGGTGCCCATACCAAACTCTTTCAGGCACAGGCAGGAGTGTGCTCAGACCCCACAGTTGCACAGGGTGCACAGAGTGCAAAAGGCCATGGACCTAGAGAGTAGGGGCTGGAGCCTGCACCAGACTCAGGTGTGAGCGAGAGTTCGCCCAGCTGAGCGGTGATGCAAGCAGCAGAAAGCTGGGGTCTCAGGGACCACAGACTGGGGTCTCCACCACAATCTCTCTGGCATGGGCATTCACCCATGATAGCTGTCCTGGGTCTGTGAGCTGAGGCCTGTGCCCATGAATGCCCAATTCCACTAGTTTCCCCCCAAGATCTTTTGCTCTTTATGAGTGCTTTTAACCAGTCTCCAAGTTAATGATGGTCCCCAATCACAGGGCACTTTTGTATTGGGGTTTTACTTTCCAATGGGTCACTTGTGGTAGCTCTCTCCCCATTCTGTTTATCCTCTGATATCATTCTAGGTGTTCCTACTCTCCTTTACCTCTCCACTGACATCTTATGCCCCTGTAGAGCTCCAGAAGCATATAATATTACATTTCAGGCTGATTTTCTGGGTTTTCAGAGTGTTCTGTAGCTATTTAGCTCACTTGAGGGCACCAGTTGAAACAGTGTCTCCTGCTTCTCCACCATCTTGCCCCTCCCCTCGCAATCTCCAAATGTCTACTCTCTTTAATTGTAGTTCACATAGTATTGAACTGTTCTAACCAGAACAATTTAAAAGAAAAGGAAATAAGTTCATTCACATTGGAACAAGAGAAATTAAGTGGCTTCTGTTTGCAAGTGGCATGATTTTATATATACAAAACTGTAAAGGCAATTAAAAAACTGTTAAAAGTCATAAATTAAGGAAGTATAACACAGTAGGAGGATCCTACGCATACCTTGTCCCACTAATAACCCTAGATGATGGCCACACCAATGCAGTAACCCAGAAAACAAGCTAAAAACTGGCAGAAAAGACTCCATACTTAATTGTACATAAGAGGCCAAATTGAAAAAGGTAGGAAAAGTGGAGACATAGCCAGAAACCAAACTCCCAGGAGACTAACCAAAAACAGATGGACTCCACAAGCCTAGAGAAGAAGGAGGATTGAAAACCACATTAGGCCTTCCAGACATGAAGGATCAGCACTGAGAAGAGGTGTCACTATAACTTTGATTTGCATACTAAGGGTATAAGTTTACAGGGTTTTACAATCAATGGGGCTTAATTCTAGGTACTTTAAAAATCAGGGGCATTTGCTCTGTGAGAGTCAGAGGGCAGTAGGTGATAGAGCTCCACCATTCAAAAGAAAAAAATATATATAATAAATCAAGCTGCAGAGATACAGAATTGGAACAGCAGTTTGGTGGAGGAAGAGCAAGATGGTGGAGAAGTAGGAGACCCTATTTCACCCCAGCCCCCTAAAGTGAGCTAAATATCTACCAGAACATTCTGAATACCCATGAAATCAGCCTGAAATGTAAGATTATATACTTCTGGATCTCTATGGGGGCAGAAGACATCAATGGAGAGGTAAAACAGAGTGAGAATCCTCAGATAGATATTGGATGATAAACAGAAGTGGGAGGGAGCCACCAGAAGTGACACACTGGAATGTAATACTCCAGTAAAAAAGTGCCCTGTGATTGGGGACCAGCATTAACTGGGAGTCCGGTTAAAAGCACACACAAAAAAGCAAATGATCTTAAGGGGCAACTGGTGAAATTAGGCAGTCACAGAAACGGGCCTAAGTGCATGTGCCAAGGACAGTCACTGCTGGCGACCATCCATGCCAGAGGCTGTCCTGTGGGGCCTTCAGTCTGTGGTCCCTGAGCCCGCATCTTTCCACTGCATGCACCACCACTTGGTCTGGGTGCACTACCGTCCCTGCCTGAGAGAGCTTGTTGTGGGTGGATGCCAGCAGGCATTCTCTAGGATGGCAAGCTTCCAAAACCTGTGCGACCATGGGGTCAGAGCACAGCTGGTGTCGGCATCCACTCCAGAGAGCAGTCCCAGGAAATGCAGCCACTGGAAGAAGGCTCCCTGTACCAGTATTGCTCGTGGTTTTGGTGGCACGGGGGAGCAGAGACAAGCGAGGACCTCAGGTGACAACTGTGACCATGGCTGGAGGTGTGTACCACCTGTGGGAGGTTGTGCTGTTCAGTGGAGCTTGCAGAGGGGGAGTGTACATTTTCTGGACCACCTAGAGGGGAACAGTTTGAAGCTTCTCTCTGAAATGGAGGTCTGGGTGCAGACAGATTCTTTCTTTGCTCTGACCCTCTGGAAAGTAACAAAAAGCCACCAAAGAACAAAAACCTCCAGAGAACAAAAGCCTGAAAAACCAGGTTCCACACAGCCCAAGTCTGTGATAGTGGGCAGGGAGACTCAAGCCAAGCAAGACTGATGGGGAAAAAATGCAGCAGACCCCTTCCCCAGAAGACAAGTCAAAAAAATATGAGGACAACCACCACAGCGACTCCATAAAACTACAAAACCCCAACATCAGGGGAAAACAATATATTAAGCTAATTGCGCTAAAATCTGTATATTTCATAGATACAACTTTTCTTTCATTCTATCTTTTAAAAATTCGTTCTCATGATTCTTATTCCTTTAATTTCTTTAATCTGTTTACCATTGCAACTAGAGGTTTAATACAACAAATTCCATATCTTTTTAACTCAAAATTTTTTCATACATATACTTGTGTTTCTTTTTCTTTTCTTTTTTTAAATATACAGAAAGATATAATCTTCAAGGTAATCCTTTTTCCCTATTCAATACTACCCCTATATATATATGTGCTGCCAAAGAGAGCACAATACTACCCCTATATATAAACCACTTTTAATCTCCCTGTGTCTCTGGAAAGTTGACTCCTTTAACAAAGTTAATAAGATACACCCAGGAAGAACTGAAATAACATTCATCACCCACATTGAGGATTTATAACCACCCTCCCATCTTATTCTTCAGTCACTGTTTCTGTGTATTTGTTTGTGTTCTGGTATTATATAAATCTAATTCTTGGGATTATTTTGGCTCGGTTCTTCTACTTTTTTGTCATTTAGTTTTTTTGTTTGTTTGTTTTTAATATTTTATTTATTTATTTGACAGAGATCACAAGTAGGCAGAGAGGCAGGCAGAGAGAGAGGGAAGCAGGCTCCCTGCTGAGCAGAGAGCCCGATGTGGGGCTCGATCCCAGGATCCTGAGATCATGACCTGAGCCGAAGGCAGAGGCTTAACCCACTGAGCCACCCAGGCGCCCCTTGTCATTTAGTTTTGTCTGTCTTTTTGTTTGTTCATGTTGTTTATGTACCTTATAAATCATACTTTAGTAGCTCATTTTGGTTGAGTTTTCTCTTTTTTTTCTGTTTCCTTCTCTCTTTTTTACTTTTTTCTTTCTTTTTGGGGGTGACTTCCAATTGCTCCAAAACGTTCCAGGGTGACCTTTGCCTAGATTGTAGTTGATATATTCAGCTATACATTTCCTTAGCCACCTCTCACCAAAATGACTACAAAGAGGAACACCCAACAGAGGAAAAATTCAGGGACTGTGCCCTCTGCCAGAGAACTATTGGATATGGACATGAACAGTATGTTGGAAAGCTAATTCAGGGTAACAATTATCCAGGCAATGGCTAGGCTAAAGAAAACCATTGTTGACAACACAGAATCCCTAATGGCGGACATGAGAGCCTACCTGGCAGAATTTAAAAATGCTATCAGTGAGATCCATTCTAACCTAAATACTCTAACAGCTAGGGTAACTGAGCAGAAGATAAAATTAGTGATCTAGAAGACAAAGTGATAGAAAAGAAAGATCAGGAGGAGGACTTGAACAAACAGCTGAGAAGCCATGAAAAGAGAATTAGGAAAATAAATGATGCATTAAACATTTCAATGTCACAATTATTGGGATCTCTTCAGGGGGAGGAGAAAGAGAGTAGACTAGAAGATATAGTTGAACAAATTCTGGTTGAAAATTTCCCCCATCGGGGAATGGAACAATTATTCATGACCTAAAGGCAGAAAGGACACCCCCCAAGATCAATGAATATAGAAAGACCTCCAGACACTTAATTGTGAAATTCACGAATCATAATTTTGCACAAGAGGTCTTAAGGGCAGCTAGGGGGAAGAGATTCCTTATGTACAGAAGAAGGTCCATCAGAATATCGTCAGATGTGTCCACAGAATCCTGGCAAGCCAGAACAGACTGGCAAGACATATTCAGGGCAATAAATAAGAAGAACATGCAGCCAAGAATACCTTATCCAGCAAGCCTGAACTCAGAATGCATGGAGAGATAGAGA
>PISX010017742.1:0-42551 GCA_004024625.1 Mellivora capensis | reverse complement strand
GTAAACATTTGCAAATAAACATATATGGAGGTGTATGTTTAAAATGTTTTTCCTGAAAAATAAAATAAAATGTTTTTGCTGATAGGGAATATGATAAAAATGTTCAAGATCACTATTTTGAAACCCAGTGGAATTGATAGAAACAGAAAATATTAGAGGTGGAAGGGATTTTAAAGGTCTTCCATTTCCCCCAGCACTCCTTCTCCCACCTGATGCATAAAACTCCCCGTTATACTAGATTGCCTCTAGCAATGGGGAGCTCATTACCTTTCTGGGAAATCCATTTTGTTCAGCTCTGGGAATGATTTCCTGAACTCAATGCCTACATGTGTTTTCAGCTGCTTCTGAGCTCTGTTCCCCTGTGTCACACAGCTCTGGGATCTTTCTCCTGAGGGCCAGGAGCCAGGCTGTATGCCTAATAGGCCTTCAATAATGTCCCATGAATGAGTGGGGGTGGCAGAGGGATGAGAGGGGCATGGGAAGGATGACGTTCTTGCCAATTCTCCTTTGGAGGGTACACTAACAGCTCAGTGCCGTGTCCCTCTGGGAGGGTCTCAGTCTAAGTAACACCTGTCTTTGGGGTTGTTTGTACATGTTTGTGTATACATATATGTGCAGGGTATTGTGTTTCTCTGTGTGGCTCTGTCTCTATTGCTGTGTGTGTGTTGCACTGCAAATATCCATGTGTGCTGGTGCATGTTTTTCTCTAGGTCTTCGTGTATATGTGTGTTGGGGGGCTGTCCCTGCAGGGATGTGTGTCTGCTCTGATTTGTTTGAATGTGTGAGAGTGCCTGTTGTCTGCAGATGTCCATGTGTGACGTTGCAAGTCTCTGTGCCTTTGTGTGTCTGCCTCTGTGTGTCTGCGTGTGTCTGCATGAGTAGGTCTCCTCTCCCCTACTCAGCCCTACTGGGGAGCCAGGAGTGACTCCCCTGCAGCCTGGTTGACCGAAGGCCCTCTGACTGGCAGGCAGCAAGGGCTCCACACCCCTCCTCTCCTGCTCTGCACGGCTGTGCTAATCACTGGGTTGTATGCAGATGGCAAATGTGTGGCTGCCAGGCTTGGGGGAGGGGGGGGCAGATGAGCAGACACCAAGGAGCGAGAAGACAGTTTAAAGGCAGAAAGGGGAAAACACGCCTGCTTGGCTTTGGAGTTCAGGGTGCAGGGTTCTCTCCAGAAGTATGGATTTTTTTTTTTTTAAGATTTTTATTTATTTATTTATTTGTCCGAGAGAGAGAGAGAGAGAGAGAGAGAGCGAGCACAGGCAGACAGAGTGGCAGGCAGAGGCAGAGGGAGAAGCAGGCTCTCTGCCGAGCAAGGAGCCTGATGTGGGACTCGATCCCAGGACGCTGGGATCATGACCTGAGCCGAAGGCAGCTGCTTAACCAACTGAGCCACCCAGGTGTCCCCAGAAGTACGGATTTTATGAAGAGGATGTGATGTCTATGATATTTTCCTTCTAGTCGAGCTAGAGTCTTAGAGTCACAGGATTCTAGAATTCTAGATCTAGAGAGTTCTAGAATCTCAGCCCCATGTAACTCTAGACTCTTAGAACCTTGTTCGAGGACTCTAATCCTCCTGGGATATTAGGATCTTCAAACACAGATCTTCTCTTTCTCCCTGTTCTCTTGCCTTTCTTTGTATAGGATCATGGTCAAAGAATGACCTTGAAAGTTCATCCTGTCTCCCCCTTGGCTCTGGATGGGGCAGTGGAGAGAGGCTTGTCTACTCAGCTGGGACATTCTTGGGGATGTTGAACCGGAATCTTCCCTTGGCAAGGACTTGTCTCCTGAATGGCCTGGGCTGTCATCTTACCTCTGCCACCTTCTGCTAGGACTGCATTCCCCTCAAAGACAAAGGTGCCTGTGTTCTCGGGATATATTTTCAGCTGTTCAGGAGCTGGTGTAACAGCCTGCAGGTATGAGGAGAGCCAGGGCGGGGCTCCTCTGAGGTCCTCAGCTGTGGAGGCTCAGTAACCCAGCCCCGGGGATGAGCGGGCAGCAAACCAGGCAGCCACGTTCCCCAGGATGCCCACTTGGGTTATCTCCTTCCTCTTGTGGCTCCTCAAAATGGCAGCTCAAAAGGTTGGTCCTATTGCAAGGGTCCTGGGAGCCATGGATTGTCTCTGAGGGAGGTCATTCCACTGTACTTTGACCTCCTCCAGGACTCACCCAAACTTCTGAGCATGGCAGCTTTTCAGGCCCTGACTGCTAACCGTCCCATCTCTCCCCCCACACATGTCCGGCCAGCTGAATTCCCTACTCACCTTGAATCTATTGAGCTTCTTCAGTCTGCGTGGGCTTGTTCCTCTCTGCCTCTTCGTCATGATGCAAACTCTTATCCATCCGTGGAATGCAAGGTCTCACTCAACTTTAAGTGCCATGAGAGAAAGAGTTTGATTTATTTAATATTTTATTTCCCAGCATCTGCTACAGTGTTCGGCACACCATACAGGTACTCAAGGTTTGTCGAATGACTAACCGATCAAATATATCCTTCAGAATTTCCCCTCCGAGGCCTCTATTCCCCACCCCCTTATAGGTGTCTCCCACACCTCTACTAGGATTACCCACGGCCCAGAACTTACCCCGCAGATCATGAGTCTTTGCTTCCTGTGTTCGTCTTCCTTACCAGACACCGAACCCCTTGAAGTTAGGCCCGTGCCTGATCAATCTTTCTACATACAGCGTCCGGTTCAGAGCCTGGCACCCAGCAGGTGCCCAGTAAAGGTGGAGCGGTCGCCAGCAGCCCAGCTTGGTGACTTGAATTCCCCCGTTGGTCCCAACTGTGAGCACTGGTCCAAGCTGTTGGCAACATCTGCTCCAAAGTCTCATTTGCAATTTTACGTTCCGAGGCTCTTGCCACTTAATATTTAATACCTAGGCGGCTGGCCTTCTCTGGCAGCCACTTAAGCCCCTGATTGCCTCTTGTCTGAACTTGGCCCCGAGTGAGGCAGGGACCACCCTGGGGTTAACTACGAGGCCCGAATCCTGAGGCTGGGGCCAGCATCGGGCCAGAGCCTTGGGGACAGAAGGAAGGAATGGCCATGGGCTTGAGGCTCCCAGATGATGTTTCCAGGCAAGGCACAGGGTGTGTTTGCTCCAGGGGACTCTTCCTCTCCTCCTCACCATGTTAGGCTGGGCCTGCCCTAAGCTAGGGAGGAGGACAGAGGGAAAATGTCCACGGGACCTTCTCTGACTCACATCCGAGCTGGGTGAGGAGGAAGAAAGGGGGATTCCGCCTGGGCGGGATGGAGCAGGAAAGGTGGGTCTATCCTATGTGGCTTGGCCCCCAGGAGCCAGGGCTGGCCTATGGGGGCGGGGGAGGATGTGGCGCCACCGCGTGGGTGTTGGCATCCATGCCGGCCTCTCCTGGCACAGGCCTGGGGAGCACTTCCAAGTCAGCTGTGGAAGGAGGTGAGGCAGGGCGGGAGTGAGCCCCCCCCCCCCCCCCCCCCCCCCCCCCCCCCCCCCCCCCCCCCCCCCCCCCCCCCCGGGATTGCCTGAGCCGCTGCCCTGTGCTGGGAAATCCCACAGGCCAGGGGAGCCAGCCTCTGCAGGACTGCTAGGGGAAAGGGTGGAGAGCAGTCATGGGAAGAAGGTTCAAGAAGAGGAAACAGCAAGTGTGAGGCTCTGAGGTGAACACAGCAGAGGCCTCGGGCTCAGGAAACGGTTTTCAGAACAAGTTTCCCAGTGGATTCCGGAGGAAGGTGCCGCTGGAATTCATGCCTGGGCAATCACAGACTTTTCAGATCCCAGCGGGGACTTTTATAGCATCAGGAGACGTGGTTCCTGGGTCTCGCTTTGCCCCTAACAAGCCCAGTGGCCTTGGGCATGTCCCTGCCCAGCGCTCACGCTGTCACTGCCCGCACTGGCTGCTTCCAGTGTGGAGTCCTCCGTTCTCCCCTCCGAGGTCATCTGGCCCAACCCAGGAAGCTGAGAGCCAGGATGGCGGCCTGCATGATGGAAGAAGGTCGAGCCAAACCCTCTGCGCTTTGAATGGGCAGTGTTTCTCGAGTATGGACTCTGTGCAAGGCGCCTTGCTAAGGAAACCCTTTACTGGCATAGAGTCTCATCTAGTCTCATCAAGTGGCATAGGCCTCCCATAGGGGCCTCCCCCTCCTGCGTCTCTAGTCCCCTGTCACCCTCAACCTCTCTCTTCCCCTCACCCCCTCACCCATTCGTAGGGCCTGTTGACAGCACCTGGAAACCCCAGTATGAGTCCATTTGCCACTTTCCACCTCACTCACACTACCACCATCCCCAAACACCACCTGCCTGCCCCTGGCACTGTGTGGGCCCGCTCTAGGCTCTCTAGGCTCTCCTGCTCCCACCCTGGCCCCTGCAGTCCTTTCCCAACCAGCAGCCAGGAGGCCTTTAAAGCATCTAAACTGGGTCACGTCCTTTCCCTGCTTTTGAAAACCTCCAGGGCTACTGGGGTGCTTAGAATCAAACCCCAGTCCTATAGTTGCCCTTTCTGCCCCGTGCCTCCCTCCTCCCAGCCCCGAGGCCTTACTGTCTTCCTTCCTTCTGCCAGGACCTCCTTCCTGCCCTGGATGTGCTGGCCAGATCCAACCCAGGGCCTCCGCATTTGCAGTTCCCTCTTCCCAAGACCTTCCTGGGACTGCTGCCACCGTGGGATCAGCAATACGCTTCTCGATCTTGTCCCCAGTTGGGTCTTCCACTGCCTTGAGGCTGGGGGCTGAGGGTCTAGGCTGAAGCCCAGCTTCACCCACGCCCCTCCACCCTGTGACTCCTGGAATCTCCCCCGTCTGGTTGCTGGGCAGTGATTTTAGCCCCTGCCCCCACTGTGGGTTTCAGCACCCTTTCCCTCCGCTGCAGTCATTGCTACACTAGTTAATGGAATAACGAGGCACTTTCCCCATTATCTGATGCAAATACCTTTTGGTTGCCAGTGCCAGCCCCACAGCTCTGCTCTCCCCGTGACCTGGCCCATGGACCTCCTACTCCAGCCTCTAGCCCAGGCCAGGCTGGGGCACTCCCGGCCCCCCTTGCCCGCTCCCCACCAGAGTCTCTGAAGGGCTAGGGCCCCTGGAATTCACCAGTCCTGTTCTAGCCACCTTAAAGCAAGGCCCACTGTGTGCAGACCTTTTGACCATTCAGTCTTCCCATGATTGCATACTGTTCTGACCCCCATTGTGTAGACTCGGAGATGGAAGTCTGTGTACCCTCAAATGGAGGTCCAATGGGGTTCAGACATGCACTCCAGGGCTTGACCCCCTCCCCCATCCCTTCCTTAGGGCTTTATTCTTGTGACCCCTTGAGACCCTATTTCTCTGTTGGTTACATATTAGCATCTGTATCTACAGATGGAGAGGAGTGTGGATGGTGGCGACTGGCTCTCAGGTGCACTGCGGTTCGGGGAGGGAGTGAGACTCTATGCCCTTGCCAGGGAGCCTGGGAAGGTGGGTGCATGAACATGGAGGTAGAGTGGGGTAGGAAAGCTCCCAAAGCTTGCCCCCTTGGAAATTTCCATCCTATGACCCCATACCACCAGGCATCCCTGGCTTAATTCACACTGAGTGCCTCAAGTGTGTCCAAGGAAGCTGGAAGTTGCTGGGGCCACCCAGAGAGATACGATGGGCTACTTCCAAATGATCACGTGTTTCTCGGAAGACAGCAAGACAAGCAGCAGTCCCCATCCCTGGCTGAGAATATGGGGAGGGAAGAATGGGTGTGACAATCTGCAGGGGAGATGTCTGGTCAGGGCGGGACTCCTGATATGGGCAAAGGTTGGGAGGTTAGGACTTGAGGGGTGTCCCATAGGGGCCTCTCCCTCCTGCGTCTCCCCTTAGTGGGTCACCTTACCCACCCCGGCCTGAAGGGTTGCCCCCACAATGACTGCCAAGTATCTCTGACTCTTCCTGAACATCCCTCCTGGATGCCCCCCAGGCCGAGTGAGGAAGGAACTTGCCAGCTACCCTCAGGCCATGGCTCTTCAAGGTTTTCTAAAAGTCAAGACAGTTTTGCAGGACTTCAAGTCCTTTCCAAGCTGCCAAGGGCTCCCCTAGCTCCATGGAGCTGTCCCATAGCATTTCTCTGCACATGCCTTCAGGGGTTTGTACAAGACCGCCATCTTGCCACGTCTGCCTGGCAAACTCCTACTCGTCTGTGGGAACCCAATTCTCAAGGGCCTCCTCCAGGAGGCTTTTCCAACAAGCTCCCCATTCTAGGTTAGGGGTCCCAGGCTACACAGACCCCTCCCTTAGCAAACGTCCCCATGAAGCTTTACAATCTGTGCATGCTTCTTCTTTTCCCACTAGACTGTGGGATCCAGAAGAGGGGTGAGTGGTTAGCAGTGGGCAGGCAGAGATGGACCCTGATTTGAGCTGAGCTCTAAGAGGTGCTGGAGCCTCCACCTGAGGGGACCTTCCTGGGTTCAAATCCCGCCTCTGCCATCTTTTAGCTGCACAACCTTGTACGAAGGAACTTAAGCTCCCTGTCCTCCACTTTCTCATCTGTAGAATGGACAAAATCATCATATGACCTCCTCTCTGGGGCTGTTTTGAGGATGAAATGAGCATGGGGTGCTTAGAAGAGGGCTTGACACATGATAAATGCTCAGTAAATACTAGTTCTTACTGTTGCCTCCAGATCCCACATAGGCGGCTCTTCGAAAGGTCTATTACCTGACAAATAAAAAACTCGTTCTGTCTAGGTCACAATTGTCTCTAAGCCAGTGTTTCTCAACTTCAAACGAGCATCAGAATTGGTTAGGGTGGCGCCAAAAAGAGTTTAGTCAGCACCCAACAGGTCCTCTGTTGGCCTGAGAATGAACTTTTTAGCAAGTTCCCTAAATTCCAGTCTGTTTTGTTTGTTTTTTTAAGATCTATTTGTTTTTTTGAGAGAGAGCATGAGTGGGGGATAGAGAGAGGGAGAGGGAGACAAGCAGACCCCCCGCTGAGCAGGGAGCCTGACAGGACACTCCATCCCAGAACACTCGGATCATGACCCGAGCTGAAAGCAGACGCTTAACTGCCTGAGCCACCCAGGCACCCTCTCTCCATATCCCAGTCTGATGCATGTGGTCCAAGACCAGGCTCAGACCCACAGCCCTGGTGGTGGCAGGGGGCGTGTATGTAAAAAAGAGGGCTTTGTTATGGAAATATGACTCCAGGGACCAGCTCTTCCTAGTGCCATCCACTACCCCAACAAGGAAGGTTCAGGAAGGCAGAGGGGCAAGGGGCTGCATCTACAGATAGGAAGCCTGGGTTCTAAATCCTGACTCCTCTTCTCCGGGCTGGTGGCTTTTTCTGAGTCCCATTCCCCTCTCTGAGAAGGGGAGCTTCCAGAAGCTCTCACCTCCCTGCCCTGAGGGCTGGATGAGTCTTCATTCAGAGACGCCCCTGAGAGCAAGACATAGTGAGCACTGAGCAGGCGAAGGGGGGGCTGTTACCTTCGCCCTACAGCCGTTTGTCTTTGGAGGCCTGCTCTCTCTGAGTGTTTTATTTTCTGGTGATGGATTCCGGCTCATGCTCGAGGGCTGCACCCGCATACAAATGCCAAGAGCACGGGCGGCCCTGGGATCTGTCCTCGCCTGCTCTCTGCCAAGCACCAGGCTGTGAGCTTCCAGCAGGCCCGGAAGTCCCAGGGCCTCTCATGAGGCCGGGACCACCATGCCCTGTGGTGGCCGGAAGCAGCCAGACTGCCGGTCCCTTTGAGAGTGGTGTCCCCGTGAGAGAGTGACGGCGGGGCGGTCTTTGGGGGACTTGGGAGCTGCTGGGACAATCGGTTGCTGTTTGGGGGAGTGAGGTTGGCAGGGCCGTGCCCCTCGGCGCTGAGCCCCTGCCAAGCCCCGCCAAGCCTGGGCCTGGTTTCCCACTGCCGCCTGTTCCAGGGCACTCGGGGAGGGGGCCCAGGGGTGGGGGCTCACTGCCCCTGCTCCAGGGCCTCAGCTAGGGGAGGAGGAACCCCAAGCAGGCTTGTGTAGTAGGGGACATGCTCTGCTGAGGCCCCATCCTCTGCCGCACAAGGAGGGGAAGGGGACAGCTTCCTTACAACCTGTCCCACCCAGATGCCTCTCTGGGATGCCAGGGTCCTCGCGGGCCCCAGGGATGCAGAAGGCCTGTGTCACATGGGTGGCCCTTGTCACATGCCTCGGCTGGAGAAACAACAGGGAAGGAAACAGAGGCTTTGGCCGCGTGCAGCCTGCGTTCTCCAGCAGGGAGATGGGAGGGAGCAAAGCTGGAGACCGTGTGGGGGGAGAAAAGTAAGGAGCCTGGGGGGGACACAAGGGGATGGAGCATGGTTTTCTTTCTTTCTTTTTTTTTTTTAATTGACATATAGTTGACACACGAAATTACACGAGTTTCAGGAGCATGACCTAGTGATTCGACGTGTCTATGTGTTCCGTTGTGCTCACCACAAGTGTCGTGCCACCTGTCACCACACAGGGCTGTTACCATACCACTGACTACATTCCCTGTGCTGGATTTTTTTATTATTATTGCAGGGGGCGGTTTTGCCAGAAGGATGAGTAGGAGTCTCTCCAAAAGGGTGATGTTGGAGGAGCAGAGACTCAAAGGATGCGGTAGAGGGAGAAAGACACTTGGTTCTCTGGAGGAGAGGTGTTCGGGCTCGGGGAACAGCATGTGCGAAGCCATGGGCATGGGGGGAGCTGGCCTGTTTGAGAAGAGCCCAGGGGCCAGAGCAGCCTGAGAGGAGGGGTAGAGATGAAGAGGGAAGGCGGCGGAGGCTGGAGGCGTGAAAGTCCTCGCCCCACCACACAGATGGGGAAAGGGAGCTCAAAGAGGTTGGATGGCTTGCCTGAGGCCACACAGCTGGGAAACAGAGGCACCTGGCTGGACAGTGACTCATTCTGATGTCAGTGCCCCTTCTCAGCTTGTCACTAGAATCCTTTCTGGTGAAGAACACACAGGTGGTACCTTGTAAGCAGTAGCCCTGGGCTCCCTGGGTGCTGGTTACTCGTGTTCCCTTTCACATTCAGAGGGGCTATGTGCTGGGCACCTAGAAGCCTGGTCTGCTCTGAGGACCACCTGGAGGTCCGGAATCTGACTGGCCCGGGTTGTCTCCCTGCTCGGCACCCGCTAGTCAACGGGCTTTTCTGGGCCTTGGCTTGCTTATCTGTACACTGGGTCTAATTCTCCATTAGTCAGCGGCTGGCAGGAGGGGGCTGAGCTCAGGATAGGGTGGTGATAAGAAAACATTAGTCCCCCACCCCCTCCAGTCCTCTAAAGCTGTGCACCTTTCAGCAGCCTTCCCTGGGCATGTGTTCAGCCTTCCCGGGGGAGGGATGCTAGTCTGCAGGCCTGGCAGGGCTTAAACAGGCTTCCCGGGGGTGTTCTGATGCAGGGGCTGGAGGACTGCTCCAGGGGCGAGGCTGCTGTAAAACCTCGTACAAATGGGAACCTCGGTGTCCCCTCTGGCCCCCTCCCGGAGCTCTCCCTGCTTTTCCTCCGTGGCATCCATCAGGCTTGTAATTACTTGTTTAGCATCTGTCTGCTTCTCTGGGCTGCGCGTTCTCATTCCCGGCCTTGTTCATGGCTGGGTCCCCAGCCCCGAGGAGCAGCCTGCCTGGGGCGTAATAAATGTTTGTTGGGAAAACAAACAAACAGACGCCTGGCTGGCTGAATGAATGCACAGATGCTCTTTGGAGCAGCAGGACTCGGGGTCCCCCCCAGCCCCCGGGGACGGGGCTCTGCAGCCGCACGCTTCCCGTGTGATCTTGGGCAAGTCACAGTGTTCTCCGAAGAACTGCATTAGTGTGGGGTGGGGAGGGGTGGGTACAAAGGATCCCAGAGGATTCTCGACAGACAGGTGGGAACAGTGCCAAGGAGAGGGGATGATGGGAGCCAAGGCAAGGGAACAGCCAGATGCCCCAGGGGACCCGTGGTCTTCCTGCCCTGTGGCAGGGGTGGAGATGTGCTGTGTGTGCTGTGGGTCTTGGTGGGTGAGTATGTGAGGAACCAAAGGCACAGAGAGGGGTGAAGCCCTTGCCCGATGCCCCTCAGGGTGGGGGCAGGCAGCTCCTGCCCTTTCATAGGGAGGGACCAGGTGGAGGGGGGCTATGCTCTGTAGCATGGTGGGGGGGCACAGACCTCTTTGGGGATACTTTCAGGCCTGTGGTGGGAGCCTTGAAGTTCATGCTGATGAGCCCAGATGTGGTTCTGGAGGCCTGAGCAGCTTGGGGAGTGCAGGGAGGCTTTGAAGAAGCAAATGCCCCAGCAGAGAAGATCCCTGGTGGCTCTTGATGCCGAGGCAGCTGCAGGACACGGGGCATTGCAGATGGAGTCATCCCCCAGACCTCATGCTTGCTTCTCCTTTCTCACGGAGGAATGGCAACAGCAACGACCGTTTCTCAGTTGGGGCTGGGGCGGGAGGGAACATTGGGCAGCTTAGTTCTGTGGCTGGTGTGTGTGGGGTGTGTGTGTGTATGTGTGTGTTCTCCTTAGAGGGTGACTCTGAGCGGACCCCGTGTCTCTACAAGAGGGAATTCTATCATAGAAATCGTTTGGTGGCCCCCGGGTGGCACAGGGTCGCACAGCAAGCTGGCACTAGAATATTTTGAGCTTGCAGTAATGAAAGCAAAAGGCAATTAGGCGCGTCTTCACGCTCAGAGCCGCAGCCTGGTGTTCAGTCATTGGCGGCCGTGATTACCCGCCGCTAATGGGGGCTGCGTTCCCAGGCCGGTGAGGGAGAGAGGGCTCAGAGAGGTTAAGTGACTTGCCCGGCGTCACAGGGCCCATAATGGGAGAGCAAGGTCCAAGGCGCTCAGTTTGGCCTCTCCCCCTCCCCCAAGGCCAGGCGGCTCCCCAGAATGGATCGTCTCGGAGCGGTTCCTAAGCGCTGGTTTCCATAGCAGCGGGGCCATTCCTGCACAATGGGTCCCCCATCTTCCCTGGGCTTTGCTACTGTGGGGGCTGCAGGGGCGGGAGATGCTCTGTCTGGGGGGACAGCGGGTGGGAGGTGGAGAGCATTCGGAAGTCATGGGGCCCCCTGCCCTTACAGAAGGGCCACTCTTTTATTTCAGTCCTTCCATTTCAGCTCTGGGCTTGGTTCACTTCTAAGCAGAGGGTGGGGAGAGAAGACAGAGAAACAAGGAGACACCAGAACCAGAAAACGGGAAAGACAGAGACAAAAGAAATCAGGCAGAAGCCAAGACAGAGAAAAATAGAGAAGCATGCACCGCTTTGCAGACAAATCGTTTTGTCTTTACCACCTGGGGAGGTGGGTTCTGTTTGACTCCCATTTTGCAGTTTCCATTTTGGAAACTGAGGGCAAAGGCAGAGCTTCTCAAAGTCTAGCCCAAGAGCCAGCCCATCTCACCTGAGCCATGGCAGGGAGGGTACTGGGTAAAAACACAGGTTCTCTGACTTTGCTCTGGACCCATGCCATCAGAATCTCTGGAGTGGGGCCAGGGATCTGCACTCAGGAATCCCCCAGGAAAATTTTCTAGAGAGTAAAGTTTGAGAGTGTCCCCTGCCAGGATGGCTGCTCTCACTCTGCCTACGCTTACGCAGCACAGAAATGCAGAGCCCGGGTTTAGGACCCAGGAGGGCATGAGAAAGAGAGGAAAGTGACAAAGAGAAGCTTTTCAAAGCAAGACAGATATGCCTCAGAAGAGGAGGTAGAGGGGGAAATAGGTAAAAAGAGACCTGCGGGGAGAAGTCCGCAGAACTCTAGGGAAGGAGTGATCTGCTAGGGCTGGAGTGAGCTCTGTTGAACATCTGCCCTCCGAGCACAGCCCCCCACTCGAGTCTAACAACGAGAGGTGATGTGTCCTGTTGCTCTCATTTCCTGGGTGAGGAAGTGGAGGGCTGCCCAGCAAAGGAGCAGAGCCAGGCTGGAGCCCCAGCGCCCAGCTTTGGGAGAAGAGTGGCTCTCACCAACAGGCAGGCGAAAGCTTACGGAGAGAGGGGCACCTAGGTGTGCAGAGTCAGCAGAGCTCACCCCAGCCCTAGAAAGGACCCCGACAACCCCAGGCTGGGGTCTGGGTGCATGTGGCCAGGAGCCCCAGAGGCCTGGGCCAAAGGCTGATGGCCTGTCTGCTTTCCCTCCCCCATCAGGCAGGCAGAGAGGGGGCTCAGACCTGGACCCAGATCTTGTCCCTACCGCTGGCTACCTGGGTGGCCACGGGCTAGCTGCTTAGCCTTTCTGTGCCTCAGTTTCCTCACCCACAAGTTGGGGATACCAATGAGACCCATCTCAAAGGGTTGTTGGGAGGTCCCTTCTGATGTGGCCAGGAGCGGGACCTAGAGCAGAACCTGTGCAAGTGTCCAGAAAGAGCTGGCTCTCAGGAAGCACCTAGAAGCACAGGGGTCCTATAGAAGGTCCTCGCAAGTGGTGTGTTTCTTGGGGGTCTCTTTGCCCTGACCTGGGGCAAGGGAGGGGAAGAGGCTCCCAGTGAGTCCTGCTCATCTCTGAGTCCAGGGCAGACCTACAAAACACAGAGTCACTGGTAGAGGGGAAACAATGACCCCACTCCTGTTGCTCCAGGCCCCCGCCCCAGCGAGCCTCACTGGGGCTTCCTGGGGAGCTCTCGGGCCGTGACTCATGTGAGAGAGCTTGCACCCTAATCTGTTCTTCCCAGATGCTGCGGCGGCTCTCATGGGCACCACCAAGTCCACTGGGCCTCTCTGCCAGGAACCCTTGGGCCCCTTAGTGAGGCACCGAGGGAGGCCTGGGGATGTCCCCTTCACCCTGCTGGGAGGAATGCATTGTCCCATTTTACAGATGAGGAGACAGAGGCTCCGAGAAGTAGCGACTCAAACCAGGCCATAAGGTAAATGGTAGAACTGGGACCCACACCCTCCCCTGGCTGGGCTCTAGTTGCTTCCAATGGCGTCTGCTCTATACCGGGCATAGGTGATATGCGCGTGAGCTGGTCCTTACCTGCATCCTTCTCACTGGCTGGGACCAAGCAGAGGAGGAAGGAGGTCCTCCCCATGAGATGTGCTGGGAGTGGTGACTGCAGCTGACATTTCCCAAACACACTAGGCATGCTCCCCAGGACGGTTCACACCGGGACTCGTTACCCCTCTCCACGGGTGTGTGTGTGTGTGTGTGTGTGTGTGTGTGTGTGATATCCTTCAGGCGGTGATGAGCAGCCAACCTTGGCCCAGCACCTGTTTTGAAATGTGGACCGTCTTGGGTTGAGTGGGAAGTAGGGTGGGGATGGTTGGCAATGGGCCTTATGACCGCTGGGCCTTTCTCCAGGAGTGCTGGCCAACATGAGCTTCCCACCTTCACTCTTCTGCAAATGCAGACCAACTCCAGTCTGGGGTGTGATGGCACTCGGCTGCGTTTTACAAGGTTGGATCTTTGGGGCTCCACTCACTGGATGAGGTGAGTCTGTTATCACTCCTCCAGTTCTGGATGAAGAACACTGAGGCCCAGGGATTCCAAGGAGGGAGGATTTGAACCTGGTACGTGGATGCTAAGACCTGTTCCCTGCTCCTGCTTCCCGGTTCTCTGGGAAGGGAGGGGTGAGGGCAGGTTAGGAGGTGGAACACCGGCTCAAGTGGAAAACAAGCAAGAGTCAAGGCAGATAACAGGGTGGAGGGGATGGGGGTGTGGAGCGGCAGCACAGGGCCTGCTGGGCAGGGCCAACTGGGCTGCCGGACAGAGGGATTGGAGAGCATCCACCACGGAGAACATGCCCATGAGCCCCTGCACAGTGGTGACTGTGACAGCGGCCATCTCATCTTGTCAACCAGGTGATGCTGTTAGGAAAACACAAGTCCGGTCATGCCTTCTGCCCATGAGCTCCCATGGCTCCCCGCTGCACACAGAGAAAAGTGGCCTGGGAGGTCCTGCCCTACCAGCCCTGCTCTCGCCTGACCTTGACTCCAGCCGGTCTCCCCGCGCTCACGTGCTTCTGGACCTGCCCACCTGCAAAGCTCTTCCCTGAGACACCTGCATGGCCCCCTCACTTTGCCAAGCTCTTTTTGAGGGAGGCCTTCCCTGACCAGCATCTCCCCAACCCACTCCCCTTCCCCTTTCTTGGTTTAATTCTTACTTCCTGCGGCGTATATCATTGTCTAGTACACCATGTGTTGACCTGTTTGTTTAGTGTGTGGCAGCCCTGTGATAATGTCAGCTCCATCAGGACCAGGATGTTGTCTGTTTTGTTCACTGCCATGTCCCCGGAGCCTAGACCAATGCCTGGCACACAGTAGGTGCTTAATAAAAGCAATTGTGGAATGAATATAAGTGGCAGCAAGAATCTCGTTTGATCATCATCATCATCCCTCTGCAAGTCACTTTCTCTGAGGCTCAGAGAAGGCTGGGAACTTACCCAAGGTCACACAGCAAGGAAGGGGGTGTGGTGGGTACCTAGGTCCCCCACAGGAAGGACGGACTTAATTCCTGGCTGCTAGGATGTAGTAAGTGGAGTCTCAAACACCTAAAGACCCTAAAATGCAACATAGTGCAATCACAGGGTTAGGGAACAGCCAAGCTTTTCAGTGGTCTGGGCCATCACAAGAGTAAAGGCGTGAGATTCACACTGCCCACCATCCCCAGAGAGACCGCGGTGTGGTGCACCTGACTCACATTAACTCCTCTGTTCTTCCCAACAGGCCTTAGGGTGGTTACTATTATTATCATTCCGCTTAACAGATGGGCAAACTGAGGCTCAGAGAAGCTAGGAAGTCTGAAGTCTCAGAGCTGGGAAGTAGCCAGAGGCAGAATCCAAACCCAGGCATTCTGGCCCCAGAGTTCAAGCTGTCATCCCCCTTCCCAATCCCTAGGCCAGGTGTGCAGTTTGGATGTTATTTTGGAGTCTTGGGATAAATCCCTGGAGCCTGTCTCGAACAAGTAGGACTGAGTGCAAGGAATTAACGTTTCCTAAGGCGTGATCTCAAACTGCTAAGGGAAGTTTTACCCCAGAAGCATATCAGGCAACCCATATCCACCTCCACATGGAGACGAAGGTGAGAAGTCTGCTCCAAGGCTGCTCACATGGCAAAAGCCTTCAGAGTGATGCTTCCTGAAGTGTCTCCTCACCCCAACCACAGCCCAAACCCCCTGGGACGGGGGCTCCCTGAGAGAAGCGTTGGTCCCCTCCCCTGTCCCCTCTGTCCTGGTTCTGCCTCCTGTATGGACTCTGGGGTCAGCCAGGGACCAGAAAACAGACTCTGGAGCATGTGGCATAGGACAGTCCTAGCTAACGTCTGCATTCCCTTGGAAAGCCTTGCCTAGCCCGCAGGTGTCTTTACTTACTCCTTTTACTCTGTGTTTCCTGTGTGCCATGTGGCATCACAGTCAAAACCTCACTTAAACCTCAAACAATTCTGTGCATGGAGTCGTTTTGCAAAGCAGCTAATCAATATTTATTGAGTACTTGCTGTATGACCGACACTTAACTAGACCCTGGGATGCAGCATAGAGAAAGAAGACAGACCAAGGACCTGGCTCTCGGGAAGCTTAAGACAGATAGTTGGGGAAGGAGGTCATGGAGACCAGATTAGGATAAAGAGAAATGCAGCAGGGCTGGGCCAGCACAGAATGGGAGCTCAATAAATACCTTTGGTGGAACGAAACCTCGGAGGCCCCGCAGGGTCATAGTTCTCAGTATGACCTACCTATTGTAGTGATTAGAGTAGGGTAGCTGCTGTAACCAACAACCCCAAAGGCATCTGAGTGGCTCAGTGGGTTAAGCCTCTGCCTTCGGCTCAGGTCATGATCTCAGGGTCCTGGGATCGAGCCCTGAATCAGGCTCTCTGCTCAGTGGGGAGCCTGCTTCCCCCTCTCTCTCTGCCTGCCTCTCTGCCTACTTGTGAACTCTCTCTGTCAAAAAAATAAATAAATAAAATCTTTAAAAAAAACAAATAAACAAACAAACAAAAACAACAACCCCAAATCTCAGTGGCTCAACCCAATAACGTGAGTTTCCCATTATTCCCACTATCCCGCTATTGTCCTACATGGGTCAACTTGTCCCAGTCATTGGGATGTCCCACCTTCTATCCAGTGGCTCTGACATAACTTTGGGGGTTGGAGTTCCTTTCTGGATCTCTGCGTCCCCCAGTAGAGGAGAGGAAAGGGTAGGGTTCGGAGGACCAAGGTTTCATGGGTACACTTGGAAGGGGCTCATGGCTACCTCACCTGGTCTGTTTGGGGATCCAGGTAGAGACCCAGCAGTGATGGAGGGTGGAGGGATAAGATCATGACCCAGGAACTCCTCCTGGTCTTTTCAGTGAGGGTGAGTAGGAAGGGGGCGTGGATTCGGGTAGCCATTAACTTCTACCCAGTAGACATCCACTCTAGGATGCCGGTCAGGATCCCTTCCATTTCCATAGATAAAACCCCAACTTTGCACTCACTTAAGAAGGAAAAGGAATGTCCTAGTTCTGGTCTGGGAAGGCCATTTCAGGAATGGTTGGACAGAGGGATTCGACAGTCATCCTTTCTGCTTAGCTGTATCTCCACATGTAACATGTAAACTGGCTCTCCACATGTAACAGGAAGAGGGCCATTAACAAGCAGACCAAGACTCGTGTGCCCCAAGATCAGCAATCTGGCCGGAGAGAGGGCTTCTTTCTCCTCCATGTCGTATATCCATGTGTGTGTCCATACATTCAACCCGGAAAAATCACTTTGGTCCTCCACGATGCCCAAGACCACTCTTGTCTGAGTGCCCTTAATGGAAAGCTCAGAGAAAGGACCATTTTCCCAACAAGGGACTCAGACAGGTAATGCCCCAAAGCCCACCATAGGGGCCTTATGAGAACCTCCCATGAACACTGAGCATATCACACAGTCCTAGATGTCAAACTGGGTAGGAAACTTGAGAAAAATCAGCGGCTAATATCTTTTTGAATAGTCCATTTTTAGGATCCAGGTGCGGACCCAGTGATTGGACGGTGACCACACAAGTTTTCCTTTCTCCTCGACTCAAGTTCAGAGTGGCTGAGGAGCTTGGAGATGAAGGACAAATGTCAGCTTATAGAAAGCCATCCAGACAACGTGGCTTGGACATGCGGGCACGTGGAACAGCTCACACCGGCCCGCAGCACTGGACAGCTCTTCCTCTCTGGTCACAGGTCTATGGATGAACACGGAGCGTGTCCTCAGACCCCGGGGGCAGAGCCTATCTTCACAGGCAGACTGACAGGGAGCTCAACCCTTCCTCCCAACTCAAGGTCAGTCAGTCCAGGATTGGACTGGGACCCCTGGGAAGCACGAGCCTGCCACCCCTAGATGGGGGAGCCGATGAAATGCACGAGGGGTAGGGAAGTCAGGGAAAGAAGTATGTTTGTTTTCCTTTCTTTTTGGAAAATGGCTATTTAAGTAACACAGTCTACTGCGAAATTTATAAAAGAAAAAAAAAGAAACAGAAAAGAATTGTAAAAACGCAAGCCACCTTCAATTCTACCATCTAGCATTAAGTTTCGTTGCATGTGCTGTGTATCCCTCGGGCCTTTGTGAGTGTATGTGTTTAAACAAAATTAGAATCAAGCTTTATGCATAATTTCCTATCTCGCTTTCTTTAACATTCTATATAAAGCACTTCAGCATGTCCACGAGGCTGCACACAGCATGCGAGCAGGGGGCAGGCCCCTCTGTGTATGTGGTGACCGCTCTGTCCCTGGGGGCTGACATGTGTGCCGTGCTCAAAACTCTTACCCCAAAGAACAATACTAACACCTCACATTTATTAGGTGACTTCCAGGCATCACGAAGCAGCATCTAATGACATCCTCACAACAAGCTTATGCAGTCGGCACTTCTATAAACCACATCTCGTTACAGGGGGGAAACTGAGGCCAGGAGAGGCGAAGTTACTCATACAAGGTCACACATCTGTGCTACATCTCTGCATAGATACTTCCTAGCACATGCATTTTCCCCACTGACGCATTTTCTTGCCACATTCCACATTCCACCAGGGACTGGGGTAGGGGGTAACTCTGTGTCCCTGAGACCAGAGGCTCCCTATTCTGAAAGAGGGCTGCTCTGGGGCCTCCTGCCTGGTGTTTGATCGGTCTCCACTTAGCCAGCCTTAACCTGCTTGCATCCGGATGACCTTGGGTCCATCCCTACTTGGGGCGTGTTGCCCATCCCCCATGATGGCAGGGTCCATTATGCCCACGTATTATCCTGCACAACTTCACTCAGGCAGATGCTACTGGCGCCCCCTCCATATCCCTTCGGTCTGTTTTTCCTCCTTCAGGGCGATCTTGCCCTTCGTCCCGCTGCAGGCACCAGAGTCTCTCTGGCCGGGACTTTGTCTGGCTACCCGAGCTGAGGAGCTTGGAGATGAAAGACTCAGCTCCTAAGCCTGCATGGCAGGTCAGAAGTGCCAGGGAATGGATGTTTCCTGGGAGCAGCCCTCAGCCAATTAGTAGCAATTGACATTTAAATCCTCCAGGTCCTTTGCCATCAGGGGGTACGACCCGACCTGGGACACCGGCTCCCAGAGCTTCCTAACCGAGTTCAGCTCTAGTCGCTTCTTACTAAACACTCCGTGGCTTCCTCTCTTTTCTCTTCACTTCTCCACCTGCAATCAGTGCTTCTGGGGATCACCTCCCACATACATTTGAACCCTTGGCTCAGGGTCTGCTTCTTAGGGAACCCAAGCTGAGACTTCTACCCTCGTTTCTGCCCTACAGCCACAACCCACCGTGGGCCACTACCCGCTGCATTACCTACAGGCTGTCTCCAGTCTGTCCCCACCAATCCATTCCCCACACTTGTCCCCAGAGTCACCTCTTAAAATATGTTTTGTCCACCCCCATGACTTTGTTGATTTTCCCTTGCTTCTGAGTAGAAATCCTCAGGACAGAGATCTGGGCTGGTGTGCTTGTGTTCTACCGACCTCGCCAGGATTCCACCCACTGAGGCACAACCGGCGTCCTGCGTGTGGGCCCCGCCAACCTGCCTCCCGTGTCTCTACCTTTGCACTTCCGTTCCACCTGCCTGGCAGGCCCTTTCCTATTTAGGTACTCAGAAAACTTCTGCTCATCAGCAAGATCCATCTCAGAAGTCACATCCTCTCTGAAGCTTTCCCAGACCCCACTAGATACTGAAACCTCTTCCTTCTTCTGTGTCCCATTTGTAGCCATTATTCACCCCTTTCATCCAAGGACTTGTCTTATCGGATTGCAACGATCTGGGTTTTTAAATTTTTAAAATTTTTTTAAAAATAGGCTCCACACTGGCAGCCCCAAGGCAGGGCTTGAACTCATGTCCCTGAGATTAAGATCTGAGCTGAGATCAGGAGTCAGATGCTCAATCCAACTGAGCCACCCAGGCGCCCCTGAAATGATCTGTTTCTGTGTCTGTCTTCCCCAAAGGACTTTGGGCTCCTTGTAAATCAGGCTGAGTCTTCCTCAGCTCTTTCACTCCCTGGTGCCCCGCACTAACCCTGGGACAAATTAGGTTTCCAGGGAATACAGGTGTCGCTTGCTAGCCAAACTCTTGCTCCTATCCATGCAAAACTTAGGAACCAGTACATTGTGTAACATGGCGTCTCTCACGATTCTGAACCCATTGTCCAATATTCCGCAACCGGAACTCTGGGGTGGCATGGATTTGGATGGCAAGAGATACTTGCCTATGAATGGATTAACTGCTTAATGAATAAGGGAGTTCAAAGCTGAGAACATTCATCCACTCTGGGCACAGACCTGCGTGAAGTTGGTAGAGAGGAGGGAAGGAGGGAACATGGAGATGCCAAGCCAGAGCCAAGAAAGTTGTTTTGCTTTGGAATATATTATTTTTGCAGGTTGCTATAGTTACCGCTGTGAAATTAAAAATTAAAACCTTGTGAAAGAGAGAGGGTTGACTGAGATGAGGCAGTTCCTTGACAGGCTGAGTTATTTATCTTTTCCCCATGTAACATCTGGTTATGTGCTTGCAAATTTATTTTTAATTCAGGGCTCTAAAAAGGATTTCACAGTGGTGCAAGGTGCCCGGATGATCGGCTCGGGTGGGGAAGGTGCAGGGGGTGGTGTCTCCGGGGTAACTGGTGACCTCCAGCCTGTCCCCTGGAAGCTTGCTCCTGCTTCTGACACAGCCTCTAGGAGCCAGGGGGTGGCTCGAAGGCATTCCGAATCCCCTGTCCATCAAAAGGCAGCTGTAACCATGGTTCCCAGATGCTAAGCCTGGATGGAGGCTGCTTGCTGTGGGCTCCTGTGGTTCTCCAAGCACGAGGACAAGCATGGCTGGAAGTGGAGGGACACGTCGTGTTTGTCCATCTCCAGATGGTTCGTGAATGTCTGCGACTCTCTGTGTCTCCTAGGATCCTCCTGACCCCTTATGGTGACGTCCAGAAAGGCAGTGAGCGGTTTTGTGACCACAGCACCGGCTGGAGTTAGGAGGTGGGCCCTTGCTGGCTCTGTGGCCTTGGGGAACCCCCTTCCCTCTCTGTTCAAACTATTCTCCCAATTCTTCAGAGAGGGGTTGGAGTCTGAGGTAAGCTCTTGGTGCCCTATTCTAGGAGTCTGAATGAGCGCAGGGATTCGCCAGGCTCTATCCGTGCCTGTTTTTGTGTTTCTGCCTGAGCACCTGAGGTGGCCGTCTGGGAACCCAGAACAGGCTACCCGATGGAACTCAGATGTCACCTCTGAAGATGACAGCCCATCCGGAATGGCCCTTCCACCCCACCCCCTCCTAGCATCCAACACCTGCGGGTACCATGGACTTTTTGCCTGTCCTCCGTCTTCCCTTTGAGGACGGACACTCCACGAGGCAGGTCCTTCGTCTGTCTTGGTCGCAGCAGGGCCTGGCACCCTGTGGGACTCCGTGGATGTTTGTCCAGTGACTGAGCGAATGGCCGAGGGAAGGCAGCAGTCCCGGGTCCCTGCTCAGTGCCAGACGACAACGGACAAGTTAAGAGACTTTGCGGCACAGGGGAAATGAATGGAACCACAAGCTCGCGGGGTAGGAAATATGAGTGTCAAAGGCAACTCCGGAGGAGGACATCGATTCCCTCAACATGGCTGGCATGCACGTGTGTGAGCGCACGCGTGTGTATGCACGCAGGTACGTGTGAGCGCACGTGTGTGTATGAGTGGCAAGGGGGAATCCTTTTCTGCTGTGGTAGAAATGATCATACGAGGTACGTGATAGAAAAGAATTGGCTATATAAAGCCTAAATTCTCTTATAAGAACAAAAGTCATGGAGCACCTGGGTGGCTCAGTGGGTTAAAGCCTCAGCCTTCGGCTCAGGTCATGATCTCGGGGTCCTGGGATCGAGCCCCTCATCGGGCTCTCTCCTAGGCGGGGAGCCTGCTCTCCCCCCTCCCCCGTCTGCTTCTCTGACTACTTGTGATCTTTCTCTCTGTGTCAAATAAATAAAATCTTAAAAAAAAAAAAAAGTCATAATGACCCAGGATCGAGTCCTTCTCAGTATGGGCTCCAATCTTCACAAAAGCCCCACCGTGACAGCGGGGCTTGTTTGTTATTCCCTGCCATATCTCGAGTGCCCGGGGCAGGTGAGGGACCCAATACCCATTCATAGGATGAATGAATCTCCATTTTATATTCAAGGTACCTGCTCAGAAAGGGTGAGTGATGAGTCCAAGGACGCACAGCTAGCCAATGCCAGAACCAAGATGGAAGCCAGGTCTGTTGGGCTCTGCCCAGCTGAAGAAAGGTGATCTTCTTCTCTGGTGGATTCTTCCTAACCCCTGAGCTATTGCATTCCCACAGATGTGCCTCTCCCACTCTTGTCCCTCCCCCACCCTCTGCACTTCCTCTGCTTAGCACGAAGTCTGAAAGACCTTGGGCTGGGTGGCGTGGAAATAGGGCCAAGAGGTTGGAGCCCTGAAAACTGCGAACCCAGCCCAGGGCCCTGGTGTCTTTGAAGAAGCCTCCTGGCTTGTTGTCATTCTCCACTCTGCTTGACGGGGCTGGTGCGGAAGGACCACGGAAGGTGTTGTGGGCAGACGGATCCCAAACTTCTTGACAGGTCTGGACTCATTACCCAGGCTCCCCCACGGGGGAGCTCCCAAAGCATGGCTGAAGCCCTGGGCTTGTGTTCAGCGGGGATGAAGAATTAAAGAACCATCAGACACCCACAGCTTGGTGAAGGGGGTACCATGTAGCTGGCAAGGCTGTGTGTCCCAGCCCAACTCTGCTTTCGGGTGGAGGCCTTTTATTTCCAACGGTTGTTCCATGGCACCCAGAGAAACAGATACCGGTGGCCAAGGGACCTGCTTGGATTATTCTAGAGACAGAGGATATACCCTTGGGCGGAGGGGCATGGCAGCCAGAACGTGGACTGGTAATCATGGGGAAGTCTCTACTTAGTTCCCCATTTGATGTCTTTGTATCTTCTGTAAAACCGGAAGATGGCCCCTGCTTCTCAGGGTCATTGAAGGGTTAGAATTAGATAATGCCAACTGTGAAGTGCTTTATAGGGGCGAGGGGTACTATCAAGAGGAATGCAGCTGCTGCTCGCTCACAGTCTGCCCCTCGGCTAGGATGTGAGCTCTGCTGGCGAGGACTTGGCTAGCTTTGGTCACTTGTGGGCACCTGGGACTTTGCATGTCCTCAATAAGTATTTACTTCATAGTCAAATGAAGGGTAGGTCCCTTGGGTAACCGTGGGCCAAGTCAAATGTGGTGCCTGGAGGTCCAAGTTTCTGAAGACTTGGTACCCCGAAATTTTCATGTCCGTAGGTTCCAGACAAGATCCCTACTCCATTCCTCACAATTCTCCAGTGGGTTCATGTCAGGTGGTCTGGTGGCTGGTGACAGTGTGGTCTGAGGGGCGATTAATTGCTCAGGAGCCTTTTTGGAGCCCCAATCCAGGCTAAGGTGTAATGCTACTGCATTGGGGAAAAATTGGGAGGGGGAAAGGGGTGACCCCTGTGAGGCAGGGGGATTCCACAGATGGAGCTTGGGCTTGGGGTCATGCGGGCCTGTGGTCCCATCTTATCCCCACCATTAGCAGAATTACTAATGCATTCAGCTACAAGTAGCAGAAACCCTACTATTGAGGCATAACCTGGCTAGTGCAAGAAGCCCAGGGTGGGCCCTATCCTGAGAGTGGGGGGCTTGTTTGTTATTCCCTGCCATATCTTGAATGCTCGGAGCAGGCGAGGGACCTGATACACATTTATGGGATGAATGAATCTCCATTTTATATTCGAGGTGCCTGCTCAGAAAGGGTGAGTGACGTGTCCAAGGACGCACAGCTAGCCAATGCCAGAACCAAGATGGAAGCCAGGTCTGTTGGGGTCTGTCCAGCTGGAGAACAGAGAACTTCTTTTCTGGTGGCTTCTTTGTAACCAGTGTGGCTCCTGCTGATGCCCCCAGGCCCCGGGCTCCAATCACCAGAGCTTTTGCTGTCTTCCACGTGTAGCCCTTTGTCCTCTTTCTTGGGGCTTCATAGTTCCAGGATGACTGCCAGGTCTCAGGCGTTGCATCTTCATTCCATGGAGGAAGAAGGGGAAAGACTAAGTAAAAAGAAAGGGCTTTCTAATTGTGGAGAGATGCTGTCTCTGAGGCTTCTACCTAAATCTCACCAACCACATCAGTGCCTCTTGCTACCCTGGCTGCAAGGGAAGTTGGGAAAATCACGTTTTTGGCTTTCTAGTAGCTAGTGTGAGAGGAATGTTAGCTGTGTGCATGGCAGCGATCCATACATGGCTTCAACAGCCCTACAGGGGTTCCCCGCACCCTAAAGTCCCCTTCATCCATGTTCACGAATGCTTGAACTTCCAGAAGAAGGTCCTCTCCCCACTGACGGAGCAGCAGTCAAGATGTGGGATACATAATCCCCACTCTACCAAGTTCCAGCTGCGTGCCAGGCACATTCTGTAACCTTGGTGTGCCTCATCTGTGGAATGGGAATCATGGTCCTTCCCTATGGGGTTTTTTATGAGGACACAGAATTGTGCCTGCTTCTTCAATTGTTGTTGCTATGATAAGCTTGGAGGCCGGTAAAAACAATAAGGCCCCAACATCAGAGGGCTGGTCCCACCTTGGCCTCAACCCACTGTGTGTCTTTGGGTAGGCTGTTGCTCCTCTCTGGGTGATTGTCCCCTCTGTGTAGTGAGGGTCTGGAATCCAACGGTCCCTACAGGTGTCTCCTGATGGGACTCAGGCAGCCTGTGGCCCTGCCTTCCCGGAGAGCCAGACCTAGTATGGAGGGCGGCAGGGTCCTTAGGGGGGTGGTGAGGGGGAGTCTGAGGACTGCTCCAGGCTTGCTGACTTCAGGTTCCTCCCTCCCAGGCTTGGCGAGTGGTGCTGGGCAGAGCCTCTCCCTGTCTCCGGGAGGCCTGAACTGCCTTCCTATCCCATCCCCCGCCTCAACCTTCTCCCCTCTTGCCTTCTCTAAATATCACTTCCTCTCCCTCCCTACTTTCCAGCAGGCCGCAACTGTTTTCAGAAGCCAACTTCCTGCTGCAGGAGGCCCTGCTTTGGGGAAGGGGCGATGAGGACCCTCTGTGACCTGGTGTTTGTTTTTTTTCTGGGAATAGGTCTGAAACACCCCTCTCCCCTGTCAGGGGAACTTGTCCCTCCATGGGCCGGTGACCTGAGCAAGGTCCCACTCCCCTCTGGACTTCAGTTTCCCCACCTGTAAAATGTGGCAGCTGAGGGGCTCCAGGGTGGCTCAATAGGTTGGGCCTTTGCCTTCGGCTCAGGTCATGATCTCAGGGTCCTGGGATCGAGCCCACATCAGGCTCTCTGCTCAGCAGGGAGCTTGGTTCCTCCTCTCTCTCTACCTGCCTCTTTGTCTGCTTATGATCTCTCTCTCTCTCTCTGTCAAATAAATAAAATCTTAAAAAAAACAAAACAAAACCCAAAACATGGCAGCTGAATGGCATCATTTGGAGGGTCCCAAATAGACTGGATTTTTTTTTTAAAGGTTTTATTTATTTAGGGGCACCTGGGTGGCTCAGTGGGTTAAAGCCTCTGCTTTTGGCTCAGGTCATGATCCCAGGGTCCTAGGATTGAGCCCCGCATCAGGCTCTCTGCTCAGCAAGGAGCCTGCTTACTCCTCTCTGCCTGCTTCTCTGCCTACTTGTGATCTCTGTCTGTCAAATAAACAAATAAAATCTTTTTTTTTTTAAGATTTTATTCATTTATTTAACAGACAGAGATTACAAGTAGGCAGGAGAGGCAGGCAGGGAGAGAGAGGAGGAAGCAGGTTCTCCGCGGAGCAGAAAGCCTGATACGGGGCTCGATCCCAGCACCCTGGGATCATGACCTGAGCCAAAGGCAGAGGCTTTAAACCACTAAGCCACCCAGGCGCCCCCCAAATAGACTGGATTTTGATGGCAGGGAGTGTTTCTGAGCCTGCGAGGTGGAGGACCCATGGTGGCACAGGCTGTGGGTGGCGCATCAGCCATATGGACCCTCGGTGTGGGATTGAGACCATTGCAGAAAGGGGGTGCATTTGTCAGGGCTCCCGTGCCCCTACCCCCCACTTCCTCGGGCAAGTGGCTTCTCTTTGATCTCTTTCTTATACCAGCATCCACTGCAACTGGGTTTGGAAGATTGGGCTCCGAAGTTAAAATCAGAAGTTTGAAAGTAATAGCTAATGCTTTAAATTTATATGCTATACACTTGCCACGTGCCAGGCACTCTGCTAAGTGTCTCTTCACACATATTAATTTGTGTAATCTTACAGCCGTGCAATGAGATTGGTCCTGTTACTAGTTCTGTTCTAAAGCCTGGGACATGGAGCAAAGAGAAACTTAGAAACCTGCCCAGGGTCAGATGGCAAAACAAGTGGGGTTTGAACCTAGGCAGTCTGACTCCTCACTTTTGTTTTCTCCCCCAGAAAGCCGCTGATTTAGCTTATCTTCTGACTCTGCATCTGGGGTTGGAAACTCTGTTACAACATTCCCCCAAATTCATTGCCTGGCTGTAGCTTGTATACCTGCAAGGACGGGGAGCTTACTACCTCCCTGGGGACTAGCAGTCACCTGGACCAATTTAAAAACTCTTCCCCAAGTTGGTGGACTCCTGAATGAGTCTGCAGGGCTCTACATGGTTTCCTGGGAAACAAGAGCAACCTGCACAGCCCCCAGGGATCTGGTGTGGCCTGGACTGCAGATGGAGAAATCTAGAAGGAGCCAACATGCCTCGTGTTTAGGGGCCAAGGGAGAGGGTGTAGGGTGGATAGCGGAGTGACGGCTCCGTGTGTGTGGCCAGGACTAATTTCCCTCCCTGGGCTTGAATTTCGTCTCTGTAAAATGGCACTTACCATACCGCCTTATCTGTGGGGGCAGGCATGAGACTTAAGAGAAGCTGCCCTAAGTGCCTAGCTTGCAGGTTGCATGGAAACACTGTGAGCTGGTATCCTGGCATCCTCATTGCCCCCGTCATCTACGGGGTCCATCTTCTTCCTCTGGAATTTCGGAATCACCTTGGCCAGTGACTTGATCATAAACTAAGGACGCAAGGAACTTGATTCTTGGGTCTGAACAGTCCTCTTCGGCACATAGAAGATAACAAGTCCCAGGGAAGGGTAGGGTCTTGTCTAAAGCTTGAGGCTAGTCAGTGGCAGGAAAAAAAACCATCATCCTGTGGTGCTTTCATGGCCCCAGAGAGAGAGGCAGCTGATCCATCCCACTTGACTCTCTTGGAAACCTGAGATCAGAGATCAGAAGCAAGCCCAGCAGGAGGAGGAGGCTGGCTTGTGGGCACTTGGTGCTGGAAGCAGTGGGGAGTTTCCTCTAGAAGCACAGCATAGGTGGGTTGACCAGGTGTTCGAATTCAAACATCTGGATGTATTGTCTGACTAGGGATTTCTGTGCTAGACCTGGGTGTGAGGCACAGTTTGGAGGAGGGTAGCCTGGACAGAGCAATAACTATAGACTTTTGGGAATATGTTTATGTGGTTTGGGGATACAAGGGGCAAGACACCTGGGTGCTCCAGTAGGACTCAGGAAGTACATGTGGGCTTGAAGCCCGGCTCCTCCCACTAACTTGTTGTGCTAGTGACCACTCTGAGCCTCAGTCTCTTCATCTAGAAGACGGAGATGGGGTTGTTGAAAAGGTTCAATGGGACAATGGCAGCTGAGTAGCTAGAAACTCAGAATTGGTAGCTAAAGTAGCTAAAAACCAAGATTTTAATCATATTTAAAAATGAGATTTGACATCGCAATCCAGTTTTGCCTTGTCTTGCAAACAATCAGAAAGATCCAGCTGTCTTAAACTGCTTTCTCAAAGAGGCCGAGCTGGGCATCTCAGACCTAGAACTGGGCGGAAGAGCACGTGCTCTCAGATCTGTCAACCCCCACCCCCATGACTGCAGGGGGGTTCAAGGTCAGCTGGTCCAGCCTCCAACCCCAATAAACCTGCCCCGAGCCACTGAGCCAGCTGCCCCGCTCCAGGAAGAGAGATCCTGGGAGAAGGAAATTCCACCCCTGGAGGTGTTTGCTCAGGCCTGCTCAGGATGAATATTTCCTTTCATAATGTGGCTAATCATTTTCCCCTCCAGGCAGGAGTGGAGGCTCTCCCAAGCTCCGGCAGCTGGGGTGCCCTGTGGGCTCTTAATCAATGTTACATGGTAATTAATAATAGATCCTCCTGCTCCAGCACCATCACTCCCGGCTCTCCGCTCCCTCTGACAAGCTGGCATCTTCCCCGCCAGATGAGGCCAGAATCAAAGGCCTGAAATGTGAGCCGAAAACTTTTTCTCCAGTAGCTTGTGGGAAGAACCAGGAAAACTTGAAGCCCTGCCAGGTCCAGCACTGGGGGCGATTCTCATCCTGCCCTTGCTAAGACCCCGCTGAATGATCAGCCCCACTCTGGGGAGGGCGCAACAGCTTGGCGCTTCCATTCATTCATCCTTGTGGTTCTGACCGTCCAGGTGCTCTGCGGTGTGACTCACTCGGTCTGCAGTGGACCAAGTGTCAACATTTCTTTTCTTTCTTTTTTTTTTTAAAATATTTTATTTATTTATTTGACAGAGAGAGATCACAAGTAGGCAGAGAGGCAGGCAGAGAGAGAGGAGGAAGCAGGCTCCCTGCTGAGCAGAGAGCCCAATACGGGACTCGATCCCGGACCCTGGGATCATGACCTGAGCCACCCAGGCGCCCCAAGTGTCAACATTTCTAACAAGTTTCTAACACCACTGCGTATCCGGGAGCTAAGATTTGGGAACGACTGATTTATTTAACTAATTCTCATCCAGAGCAAGCGAGTGCCAGGCACAGGGAGTACATCTATGAATAATGCAGAGGTGGCACCTGCCTTCTTATTGGGTGGAATGCACCCGGCACAACGTCACATGGTGGGTAGGGAAGTAAGTTCTAGAATCAGACGTGCTTGGTTCATGCTTTGGCTCTGCTTGTGTTGCTATCGGATTCTGGGCCATGTTGCTGATTCTTTGGAGCCTCTGCAGCTGTCTAATGGAAACAGGTCTCACTCCTGCCTCAGATGTTTGATGTGAGGGTTAAATGAAGGTTGTAAGAACACGCACTCACAAATGTTCATTAGAACAATAATAATAGTGCACCGCTAGTAATTATGCCATTATTATTGTCATTGGGTCATTGTGCAAGCTTGTATAGCTAGGTCCAGAGGGAGTTGGGATTCATTTATTTACTCATTAATCCATTGGACACTTGTGTCTCGAACAGCAGGTATGTACCAGGTGTTGGAAACACAGGTGAACCCCAGAGCTGAACTCCCTACTATCACAAAGCACTCCTTGTGGCCATTAGCAAATACATACAGAAGAGAGGGGGTAAGTGCTACAAAGAGAAAGCAAGTGGGGCGGGGCAGGGCAGGGCATAGATATTGGGGCTCGAGTTATGGGCCGGTGCATTTTGGTTAGAGGGCACAGCAGGTACAAAGGCCAGGAGTTCTGTGCAGGTGCAAAGGCCAGGTAAGGTCTGTGCACATATCCTACCTGGATGTCTAATGGCATTGCCTCTCTCCTTTCCCCTCCCCTCCCCTGTGAGGATCAGAGATGCCACATCCTGGGCCCCAGGGTGTCTGGCCTGGTGACAGATACCACCTGCTTCCGACTCAGCTGGTCCCTCTGTGACCTTGCACAAATCACTTCCCTCTCTGAGCCCCATTTGACTTAACTGCAAAGTGGGGACAATCATCTCACTTACACCTCAGGATGTGCTCAGGGGCAGAGGAGCTCTAGGCGGTGAAACTGATTTGCAAGCTGGACACTTAGTAGGTGCTCAACAAATGGGGGTCATCGCTATTCCGTCCCCTCCCTCCACTCTTCCCCTTCCAGCTCAGTGAGACCCGGGAATCCAGGTGGGAGCTCAGGCCCAGAATTCTCACTAAGCCAGGGACGGCGTCTCATTTGCATAGATTTGCATAAGGCCTGGAATGGTGCTGTACCTCCTCTTGTCTTTAGTTCCTGTAAGCTTATGTCAGCATTTAAAAATAGGGTGTTGATTTTCTCCTTTCCCTACCACTCCCTTTGCCTGTTGAAAGAATTTCAAGCTATTAATCAAGTATGCCAGGTTGGGAAGCTTGTTTTTATTTTGGCCCCAGTGCAGGAAGGGTCACCTGCTCTAGGAAGCCCTGCATTACCAGCTTTACTGGAGGGAGATGACAGTAACGATCTCATGCAGTGGAGGGTCCTGGAAGCTTTAAAAAGAGAAGCCAGTTTTGTTCTTTCTGCTTACAAAAGTAGCACATACAGACAAAAATGGGAAAATACAGAACAGCAGGAAAAATAACCCGCCAAAGTACCCATAACGACCCCAACCAGGCACCACCACTGTTAACATCTCAGTGTATTCAGTGTATTTCTTTCCTCCCTGGTAAAATTTTTGTATACTTGAGATCAAGCCCTATATATAAGAGGTTGTGGTCGGCTTTCTTAGTAACAAATATTATGCTTATTTCCCTTTAGTATTACCAAATTTGTAAACATCATTTTCACGTCTGCGTAATATTCCATCAAACACTTTCTTAATCCTTTCCTTGTGATAGAACATTTGGATCTGTTCTTTTTTTTTTTTTTTTTTGGCTACGGTGTATCTGGCTGTGATGATAATGCTTATGTTCTTAGGTTTTCCCTTTTCTCATTTTTGGGTTTTTTCTCAGGAGAGATCCCAGCATGACTGGGATGGAAAGGGGAATAAGTTGAAGGCTCTAGGGAGACTTTTCTGAACCCCAACTGGTATCTGGGGTAAAGAATGGGCTTTCGTGTTGCCATTGCTACTGGCCTCTGAAACCAGCCCCAGAGCAACCCTGGGACGCAGAAAAGTCAGTGGCTGCGTTCTGCGGCCTGCCACCCGGTGTGTGACTCCTGACGTCCCACTCAGACAGGGAGCGCTCGGCCCTCTGCTGGAGTGGATAAAGGCTGGATAATCTGCTTTCTCACAAACATCCGGGGGGCGGAATATGTTTAAGAAGTCTTAGGGATTCACCGAAACTTGAACTGTGCCTTCCAGGCTGTGCCTCTGTGCCCACACAAGTCGTAGTTTGCAAAAAAAACGACTCGGCCTTGTGTCAGTGAGAAATGCCTTTGGCTTAAACACATATGAATTTCTAATTTTGTACTGAAAATAGACCAGCGTGTGTGCAGCTGCCTGGTGATGCTATGTAGGCCTTGGGACCCGTCCATCTGTTCCAGCATCTCTGGCATGGTGGCGTTAGTCTTCACAGTTGCTGCCTCATGGTCCCAAGATGGCTGCCATGCCTCTGAGGTATCGAATCCTCCTTCTGGGTTTGATGAAGAAGGAATGGTAATGGGGCAAAGAGGCCTGTCAGTCAGGTCTGGCGTCAGAAAGGCAAAAGTTTTCCTAGAAGCCCCACCCAGCAGAGTTTTGCTTGTATCTAATCAGCTAGAACCAAGTCTTACAGCTATTTCTGAACCAACTGCTAGTGAAGAGAATTACATGGCTCTACAAATCATGATTTACACCCAGGATTCAGGAAGAGGCCTAACCGTCCTTAGGATCTTAGCAGGAAGAAAGGGGGTAGGGGTGGGTGGGATGAATGTTACTAGAGAGAGGACATTGCCATAGGCTTTGTAGGAAACACGATGACTTCATTCTTGGGGTGGGCTTTTGAGACCCATTCCTCTTGCCTGGGGATTGGCTCAGGGATGAGCACTTGGACTAAGCAGGCCCAGAACACGCAGTCCATAATGGGGAGGAGAGAAGGCTTCTCTTTCTCTGTGAAGCAGGTGTGCAGATGGGATGACCAGAACTATGGCTGCCATTTTTGTTGCTATGAGGGAAGTCAGACAAGGAAGCTGACAAAGGCCCAGAGGAGGGAATAGTGATCCTTGGCAACAGAGCTAAGCCTTGATGTAACCATACGTGAGGCCCTTGTGACTTCAAGACACATCAGTCACAAAAGCCAGCGTACTATTTTAGTTGTTTAGACTAGCTCGACTGAGGGTTCTGATGTAACACACAGGATGGTAACTGAAAGATATGCAAACAGGAACTTTGAAAAAAAAAAGGGTATGCGGTTAAAGAAGTCTAAAGAACCAGATCAGATGAAGTTTAATACACTTTTTTTTTCTTTTTTGCCTGAGTTAGATTCTTTTATGTGAAGTGCAAAGCTTCACAAGGAGAAGGTCTCACATAGAATTTCCAGAACCTAGGTCCCTAGAATTCTTTTATCTGTGGACATGGACATTACTGAGAAATGCTGTCAAGCATTTGTAATTCGTACCCCGTAAACCTTGGCTTTTAACTTGTGATGAGACACAACAGTCAATGTAGACAGAATGGGGGGAGAGCCCAGAGGGGGTAGAGGTTTCAGTTCCCCAAATTTCTCCTCAAACAGTCTGTGAGTTTCCTCCTGAGGGAGACCGAATGTCGAACAGGGTAGACACAAATGCTCATTGGAATTGGGTGCAAGGGACATTACGGGAAGCTCGGTGTGGCCTAGAGAGCCTCTGAGGGCCAGGGGAGGTAGAGACTACCGGGCTCCAGTCCTGGGGTGCTGCTTAACCTTGAGGGTAGCTTCGGGGGGACACCCGCTCCCGGATCACAGTGGTCTCACCTGTGAAACATGACAGAGCCCAGTTGTCAGTGACACACTTCTCAACCGTCTGCAGGCCACAGCGGGGCTGAGTGGGGGACAAGCCTGGGTGAGCACTTCCACAATGTCAACCCCTTGGTGACAACCCGGAGAGACTGATGAGTGAGACACTGCACCCTGCCCTCGAGGAAGCCATGGTCTACAGGGTTGTACGTGTGTGCAGGCCTGTGTGTGCTCACACACGTGTGAGCTCATGTGAGTGTGTGTGTGTGTGTGTGTGTGCATAATATCAACCAGGAACTGCAGATAAAAAAAATGGGTTTTAACCTATCTGTTCACCTCTTTCTAATTGCAGTTAATCCTAAAATCCCGCAATCCCAAGGCTGGGTCTGGGCTCAGTGGGGAAGAGCGCCCTGATTGCTTAGTGATGTTTGCCATAGCCGGTGGGGCGGGGCGTGTGTGGCAAGTTCCTCCTTGTAGTGCAATGTGAATCAATGAAGAGAAGGGCACACGGGGCCTCTGGGAGCCAGAAGGGGAAGCCAGCCTGCGGATGGTTAAGGAAGGCCCCCCTGGAGAGGACAGCATTGATCTTGGACATGCTGGATGAATAGAAGTTTGCCCCGTATAGAAATGTAGGAAGAGGACTCAGCACCATTGTCATATTTTTCAGAAAGTCCCCTCAGCTGCTCTGAGTGGAGTGGATGGAAGAGAACGGAATGGATGCAAAGCCCCAGCAAGGGGCCCGTGAGAGCCGGCCAGGTGGAGGGTAGGGGCCAGCCTGGGCAGTGCACAGTGAAGGAGAGGGAGGGGTGGGGAGTCATGCAGGAGGTGGGTTGTCTGGGAGAGATTGCTTCCTCTCCCCACGAAGGTTTAGGGGGAGACGTGGGGCCACCGGGTGCTGCAGGGACCAGCTTCTCCGGATGAATGTGTTGTTGACCTTTGCTGATTGCGAGTAAACAACTCAGCCTTACAGCTGTGGAGTGGGGGCCCGGCAGAGCAGACCTGAGCCTGCCCCCATTGCCCCGCTGCCTGGGGGCTAGGAGCCTGTCCCACCAGCTCCGGAGAGCGACGGGAGGTCACTGACAGCTCACCCCCCAGCAGGATCAGTGCGATCCCCCCGCGGGACAGGCCCGATGGGCCACTTCCTCCTGCTTCTTTGGATGGGGACTCCCTGACAAAGCTTCCCAGCTGCTGATTAGCCCTAGCAACAGCAATGGCAACAATTACAATTCTCCCAACATCAGCCGGGCCTTGGAGAGGCACCCCGAATCCAAAACCTGCCTTGGCCTCCACTGCCGTTACCTCGGCTCCAGGTGCCATGATTGCCCCTGGACGTCACTGAGAGACTTCCCTGTTTCACCCTCCCTGCTTCACCTGGTCCCCTCCTGTCTGCTCTCCATGTAACAGCCATCAGGATTCCATTAAACAGAAGTTTTGTCATGTGACTCTTCTTGTTAAAATCTTCCCAAGGCTCCCAAATTCATTCACAGTTGAAGTCAAAATCCTTACAGGATCATCTGCCTTCCTCTTGGCGCCCTCACTCCCCACTTACCTCTCTGACCTGGTTTTCCATCATTCTTGGTCACTCAGCTCTGGCCACCCTGGCCTTCTAGATTTCCCACAAATATTGTGAGCACTCATGCCCCCCAGGACCTTTGCACCAGCTGCTGTTCTGCTCTGAATGCTCTTCCAGATAATCACATGGTTTCTTCCATAAAGTGCATTCCCCACATCTCCTCTCCGTGACCCCCTCCTGAAGTTTTTCTCCATAGACTAGAGCATCTCTACATACTGTATGTTTTAGTTATTTATTTTTAGTCTGACTCATGTCTCAGGTGTATGCTCCATGGGGTGGGAACCTTTGTCCTTTCAGTCACCATGCAATTCCAGCACTAAGAACACCGTCTGGTGCATCTTAGCAGTGAAATGCGTATTTGTCAGGTACGTGAAGAACTGATACTTCTGACCAGCACGTGTCTCGCACTGGGCTTCAACTGTCTTAACAAATCTAGGAAGCCTGCATGATGAATTTTTACTCTCATTTTCGCTTTCTAGTTTGCAGAATTTCTCTTGCCCCATCACTGAGTTAACTTTCCTCTCCTGGGTCCAGTCTGCCAATGACTTTATCAAAAGAACACTTCCTCTCTGATACCGTATTTTTCTTTTTAGCACAATTCTGGAATTTCCAGTTAGCTTTTGGTCTTTGTGGTTTCCTGTTCCCTCCCTAAACTTCGCATCTGTTTATGCATGCTGTCCACCTTTTCCACTAGATCTTTTCATTGTTGTTGTCATTTTTTTTTTTAAGATTTTATTTGTTTATTTGACAGAGATCACAAGTAGGCAGAGCAGCAGGAAGAGGGAGAGGAAGGGAAGCAGGCTCCCCGCTGAGCAGAGGACTGAGCTAGGACTCTGGGATCATGACCTGAGCTGAAGGCAGAGGCTTTAACCCACTGAACCACCCAGGCACCCCGTTGTTGTTGTTTTTTATAGTTCTTTTAAAGTCCTTGTTTGCAAGCAGAGGGTCATTTATTAAGAACTATATGTCAAGCATTGTGCTAATGACTTTTATCTCATCAACGCATTGATTCAGATGAGGAACTTGAGGTTTGATAACAGGAGGTGACTTGCCCCAAGGGACGCTGGTCAGGAGGCAAGGGTGCAGGGGTTCCAGCCCCACAATGGCTGTGGAGCCTTTGTCCTATCCCACTCCCTTAGTCCACCTTCAGCCATGAGCTCCCAGAGAGGCCTGGATTCAGCTTACCAGTTTAGGTAAGAAGGATTCAGGTGGCCTGTTCCCATGGCACCTCAGTGTGGCCAGGTCTCTGAAGAGTGGAGCCGCTCAGATCCCAGCCCCTCTGCTTGGCCCTGCAGACCCCCACCGTCTGGCCCCAGACACCTTCCCCTCCCATTCCCAGGGCTTCCCAGCAGGGCACAAAGCAGGTCCCCTCTTCTGCCAGAATCACTCCCCACTTCTTTCTCAGCCACCTCGGCCCAGCCCAAGTCTTGTTCTCTGTCTCTCTCATTCACTGATTCATTCATCTCACATATATTTAATCAGTAAATTTAATTCAGTATATTTACCTCAGGAAAAGAGATGGGGTAGAAGATTCCAGCTTCTGGAGCCTGACAACCAGGTTTGAGTTCTGGTCTTCTACTCACCAGCTGTGTGACTTACATAAGCAATTCATCGCCCTGTGCCTCAGTTTCCCCATCTGTAAAGTGGGGACAATAAGAGGACCTATCCTGGCAAGCCCCAGTGAGGATTCAGCAAGTCAGCCAGCTCGCAGTGTCACGGATGGAAGGCTGTGACAGGGCGACTCAGAAATGGCTCAGACTCAGCCTTGCCCTCTGGCATGGAGACCCCAGCCGTGGGGTTGGGGCTAGTGACGGCTCCAGTTCTGGCTCATGGCAGCCCGGGGAGGGGCTCCTCCTTTGCCTGCCTGTCTAGCTGCTTGGCCACTCTGAGGGACAGAGGACCTGGGCTGTGAAAAGTCCAGCTGGCCAGGCCGGAGAAGGAGGCCCCTCCTGCCATTCCTTCCCCCAGCCCCCGGCCCAACTAGCATGTTTACTCTCAGTGGCCAGAGAGGAGACCAAGCTCTCCTAACGCAGGGCTAAGAACGAGGCTGTGCATGCACACAGGCACACAGGTGGGGCCCACAGACAAACACATCTGCAGACAGATCTCTAACGTCATGATGGCTCACACATGGCTCTCGGTGTGTGCCGGGCACCATCCCAGCATCTCACATATATGAATCTGTCAGATCCTTACAACAACCTTATGAAGTACATCTTATGAATATCCCCATTTTTCTGATGGGGAAAGTGAGGCCAAGAAGGCTTAGGTAATTTGTCAGAGGCCATACTGAGTAAGTGGCAGAACCTAGACTCTAACCCGGGAATCGTGCTGCCGAGACAGCGTCTCACCATCGCATACGCCGGTGACTCACACGCGCAATGACACAGTCTCTGCTGTAGACATGTGGACACAGATAATGTGCCCCATGACAGACCCGGAGCCCTTCTGGTATACACAGCCCCAGGGGCCAGATGGGGTGCCCGTGCTCACTCACACTCCCCTGGCCGTGGGGCGCGGGGTAGACCACCACTTCACTCCAGGTCCCCCGCCCGGGCCGTGAGCAGCATAGGCGCTCAGACTCACACTTAGAATGGGTGCGCCGCGTGCCCAGGCACCTGGAGTCCCCGCCGCCCCCGCCCCGTCCACACACACAGTCATGGAAACAGCATCACATGCGTTCTTGCAGAAACTGTTCTCACTCTCAGCTGACTCTTTGCAGGCTCCTCCCCTCCTTCCTTCAGAGCAACAGCCCCAGAAGAGTGGGGCTTCCCCCACACGGTTACCTAGGGTGCCTGGTACAGAGCCAGGCACCTAACTTGCTTTCAACCCATTCCCAGGTCAGGCCCTTTGTGGGTAAGAACGCTGGCTTTCCAGTCGGGTCCGACATACTGCTCTCCGCTGCCCTCCTTCTGCTGGGCAGGAGGCTCACCCTTCTGAGCCTCCCCAACCCAGAGCAAGCTCCCTAGCCACAGTGGTTTCCTCACTAGTGCTCCAGCACCCCATGGACGCTGCTGCCTCAGGGCGTTTGCACAGGCCTTTGCCTGCACCGATCCACATTGCTCGCTTCCTCATATACCACCTTCTGGTCTTTGCTTGTATGTCACCTTCAGGGTGAGGGTCTTTGGGATCTCCCTACTTCAATTGCAACCTCTCCTCCATATACCTCTTCTGCCGCCCCTGCCCCCACCCTGTCACTGTTTTCCTTTTATCTGCAGCATTAGTTCCCCATAGGCAATTTCTATTTTTCTGTTAACTGCTCGTCCGTCCCCCCCCCCCCCAAAAGTGTAAGCTCCATGAAGGTGGGACTGTTTCTTCCCTCAGGCGTCCCTGAGCCCAGAACAGTTCTTGGCAGGTAGTGACTCTCTGAGAGATGGAGAATGAGATGCATTGGGAAAGGAGGGGAGGTCATACCCCCCCTAGAGCCTGCTGGAAGGTGAAATGAGAAAACCACCTGGGGATATTACTCCATGGCATACGGCATCCCAAACTCAGACCTTTTTTTTAAAAGCCCACAGAGGGCCCGCATGACTGCCCTCCCTCCCCACTGTCGGTCTCGGGCAATACTTTGGCGTACTGAGTAAACCACAGAAAGTCTGCTTTCCGTAACCCCTTCTACCCACTCTCTTTGATTCACCGCTGTGGGTCTGGGGAACACTCTTCTAGGCCTTTCCTGTATATTCACATCTGCACAGATGGAACAAATACTGTCCATCAATGGGGTCCTCTTTCCACCCCTCAAGATGGTTTCGTGAGCACCTACTATGTGCCAGGTATTATTCTAGGGCATAGAAAAGCGAGATTCCTGCCTTCCGGAGTTGACATTTTAAAAAAGTAAGGTAAGTATAATGTATTGCTTCAGGTGGTGATAGATGCTGGGAGGAGGCATAAGGTCAGGTAAAGGGGGCAGGAATGACAGGAGCGGGGCTGGGGACCGTGAGTGCAGGTGGTTGGTCGGGGAGTGCTCTGAGGAGGTGACATCTGACCGGAGCATTGGCGGCTGAGGAGGAGGCAGCCCCGTGGAAATCTGGGGCAGAGCCTTCCCGGCAGAAGGGACAGCGGGTGCCAAGGCCCCAAGGCTGGCATGAAATCAGTGGGTTGGAAAGAGCAAGGAGGCCAATGGGGCTGGAGTGGGGTGAGCGGGGGTGGGAGGCAGTGTGGGCAGGGAGGCTTGGGGGCAGAGTGCAGGGGAGGGGGTGCTATGGGGGCTGCAGTGAGCCGGAAGTGGGATGAGAGCCGCAGGAAGATATTGAGCAGAAAAGAGGCTTGGTCTAATGTGGATTTTTCATGTGTGTCTGTGTGCGCACACAGGATTTTCTCTTGGGACGAAACACACATACACAGCATAAAAGATACCATGGGAACCATCAGTAAGTATGGGGTCAGTGGTATTAAACATCACTGTGCCATCGCCACTGCAGTCCAGAGCTCTTTTCATCTTGAAAATCTGAAACTCTGTCCCATTAAACAGTAGCTCCCCCTTTCAGCCTTCTCCCAGCGCCGAGTAACCACCCTTCCACCGCCTGTCTCTATGGATTTGACCACCCGAGGGACTTCATAGAAAAGGAATCATACAGTATTTGTCCTTTTGGGCCTGGCTCGTGTCACTTAGCACGATGTCCTTGAGTTTCCTCCATGTTGTAACAGGTGTCACGATGTCCTTCCTTTTAAGTGCTGAATAATACTCCATCGTATGGGTGTGTCTACCGCATTTTCTCGGTCCATTCATCCATCCAGGGCCACTTGGATCTCTTCCAGCTTCGCACTGTTGTGAAAATGCTGCTCTGAACACGGTGTGCAAAAATATGGTCGGGTCCCTGCTTTTGGTGTTTCAGATTTACACCCGGAAGTGGCCTTGCGGGATCCCACGGCTGTTCTCCAATCTGACATTTGGCAATGGGCATCCCAGGGCTGCGGGGAGAGGGGCTGCAGGGGAGGGCAGAAGCAGGGAGATGGGCAGGCTGCTTCTCACTCATGCTGTCCTCAGACCCCTCTTGGGTGGCACACGGAGGGCTCCCTGTCCCCTTCATGATTCCGGCCACTCTGACTTCTGTGCTTGAATCTATCTCCTCTTGGCCCTGGGTGTCAGGGGGGAAAGGACTTCTGATCTCCATGGGACACAGAAGGATGAGGCTCGGGCAGGGATGGGGTACTCTTCGGTCAGCTGTCTGAACCCAGGCCTGCCTTGAGGTGACTGGGTTGTGGAGCAGTACCATGTCACTGCTAATCGCTCCTCAGTTTCCCCACTCCTGTCAGGCAGGGCTGGGCAGCAGGAGAGCTCACTGTGTCAGTGTCAAGATACTAACGAGCCTGAAATCTATCCCAGGGCACCTCAGGGCCTGGAGAGATGTGGGAGGCAGCGCCCTGATGAACGGGCTGTTGCCTGGGAAATCCATTCTGTCCCCAGAAGCTGAGGGGGCTCAACTCTGCAGACCATCTGCTCCCCTGCAACAGGGCTGGGGTGTCTATGAGTAGGATTAGGAGCCTTGAAACCAGTCACCAATGGCCGTGCACTCCTTTCTGTGACTCCTGAGACCCTGCCAGACCTGTCTGAGGGCACCACCCCTCCCCCGGCCACAGGCCCCCTTAAGATACCTGCTCAAGAAAATGAATGGGGGGAACCAGCCTTCCCTGAGTTCTGTCCTACACACTCCCAATTCCATCCTGCTATCCCAGGGAGGAGGGGATTGTCAGGTCACCAGCAGGTGCTCCGGGGTAACCTGCCCAAGTCACACTGGGAGAAAGTGCTAGACACAGGCCATCCTGACTCTGAAGCTCTGTTTGCCACCCCCACCCTCCCCTTTGCACCTATGGGCAGCAGGAATTGTGACAGAGTCACGGGAAGAAGTCCCTTCCGACCTGCTGGGAGTCTGTCCTGAGCGAGGGCACAGTTGCAGTGGCTTCCTTTCCAAGGGACATTTGTTTCCTCCTCCCCCTCCCTCTCCTCCTTTTTAAAAAGTTTTTGGCTGATAAAGGTTTGGGGATACAAGGAGAAATTTCTGCTTCCTTGAGTCAGGTCTCCCTGGGCAAATGGGGATGGGGCAAGGCTCGACCTGGAGCTCTTGCCCTCTCCCACTGGCTCCCCTTCCTCCTATGAAGATCCAGGACCCTCTCTTCCTCCCACGGTTCCCTCTCTCCCTTCTTCCTCCTCTCTCCTTCCCTCTCTTCCCTTCACCCTATCTTACTTCGCCACAGTCACATGGACCTCCTTGCTCTCCTTAAACCCCAGCTATGATCCTGCCTCAGGGACTTTGCACTTGCTGTTCCCTCTGTCTGGAACTCTCTGAACCCTGATTTCACTCCTGCACTTCCTTAAGATCTTCACTCCAATGCCACCTTTTCCATGAAGACTTTCTGCACCCACCCCTACTCCTCCCTTCCCTGCTTTGTTTCTCTGCATGGCACTCAGTACCATTCATCACCTGCCGATCATTCTGTTATAATTTATTTACTCATTTGCCTTTCTCTTCCCTCGAGATCATACACCCCATGAGGGCAGGGATTTCTGTTTGATTTGCTGCCGTGTCTCCAGTGCCTGGAACAGTACCTGCCACAGTGTAGGAGCTCAACAAAAATGCAATGAGTACACGAATTTGTGGACCATCTAAGTCTACCACCATTGTCAGCGCCCTGGTCCAGCCCACAGTCTTCTCTCCCCTGGATGCTGCCACATTGTCCACTCTGGTCTTCCCAAATCCAGTCCTGCCCCATCCAGGCAGTTTCCTCCCAGCAGCCAAAGTGATCTTACTCAAATGCAATTCTGACGAGGTCATCTCGTGATGGAAACCCTATAGTGGGTCCCATCTCATGTGGCAGGAAACCCAGAGTTCCTAACTTGGCCTGAAAGGTCCTACCCGATCTGGTCCCTGGTTACCTTTGGACTCATCGGGCACCCCTCACCCTCTGCTGCTGTCGCACTGTCCTCTTTGGTGCTCTAGGGGCACTTGGCTCTGACCTCAGGGCCTTTGCACCCACTGTTCCTGCTGATTGGAATGCTCTTCTCTACAACCTTCCATGTCCAGCTCCGTCATCCAATTCAGGCTCATAGCGCCTCCTCTCGGAAAAGCCTCCTGACTACCCTAATCTCTCCCTCTACTGCATCACTTATTTTGTTTTATTATCTTCATGGCAGGTCTCACGATTCAAAATTATTTTGTTTGTGTTTATCTCCCCAACTAGACTGCAAGTTTCTTGAGAGCAGGCTCTTGTTAGCTCACTTCTTGCAGCTCAGCAGAGATGCCTGGCACATAGTAGGTAAACCGTACATATATTAGTTGAGTGGATGAGCGAAGGCATCGAAGAACTTGTAGACATTTTTCTCGTTACTCCTTCCCTGTCTTCATGAGCGGGGTATGATGGTGCCCATTTGACAGGTGACAAGACTGAGTCTTGGAGAGGTCAGGCAATGTAACTAGATCACACAGCTGGTGAGGGGTGCATGTCTGTATGTCCTTTTGTATGTCTCTGTGTGAGTCTACATGTGTCTCTGGGAGCTCAGTTGTCCTTGGGGTATGTCTCTGGACACCTGAGCATCCTTCTGGGTTTCCGCATCATTCCTGGGGGCTGCTGTGTGCATATCTCTGTTCCTGTGTGTGTGTGTGTGTGTGTGTGTCTGTGTCTGTGTGTCTGTGTGTATGTATACCATGGGAGGACTTTCATGTTGGCTGTCCTTGTGTCTGTGTGTGTGTCTGAGCATGTGGGTCTACCTATCTAGCTCTGTTGGCTGTCCGTGCCCCCACTCAGTGGCCCATCTTATTTCCCAGTCAACCCAGTCCTCCCTAGGACTCCAGGAGCCCCATGATCTCCCAGCTCCGAGGCCCTGAGCTCCTAGGTACCTAGAATCTGGAGCAGAGCAGGGGGACAGACAGGCACCATGCATCTCTGGGACCCCATAGACCCCAACCTTTGGATCCCCACCACCCCCCAGGATCAGCTCCTGACTTAAAATTGCCAATCCCAGATGGAGCTGCCGGGAGTCCGCACCAGGCTGGTTCCCATGGTAACGTGGAAGCCGCCAGGCCGTGCTCATAAAACAGGTCATAAAGCAGAGGGATGGGAAGAAGAGTGGGGGCTGGAGGGGCAGAGAGATGGGCTCCTTCCTTTGGAGACCTCACCATCCACCGTCCCATTCCTGCCTCTGCCCCCAAGCCCACGGGGAGAGGCCCTGTATCTCCGGAGCCTCAGCTTTCTTCTCCATGAATGGGAGTAAACCTGCGCTATGGTACTGCCTCTGGGGACCACGTTGCCTGGATCCAAGAAGGCCCCGGTGAAAGGCCCAGCAGGACTGGAGGCTGGGATTGAGCTCTCTGAGCCTCAGTTTCCCCATCACTATGACAGAGAACTGAGGCAAAACATTGCAGTGAGGGAAGGAAGCAGATTTGATAGACAATTGGGTTAATACCCAGCTCTACCTGCAAGCTGTGCGACCTTGGGCAAGGCGCATATGTCTCTGAGCCAAACTTGTCCACCTCTCAAACAGAGACAAAAAAGTCATAGGGTTTTCAGAGAATTAAATCAAAGTAAAATATTTAGCATGGTGCCTGGTCCAAAGACTGGCTGGGCCTATCGGTAATAACAACAGCTAATAGTCAAATAAATAACGGTCTTCTATGTCGAGCACTTGTCTAAGTGCTTTGTGCATAATGATTCACTTTGTTCTCACACGTTATGATTATTCCCATTTTCCGGATGAGGGTACCAAGGCACAAGAGGCTGAACTGTTCCCTGCAGGTTGCACAGCTCCGGGAGGTGGAGCTCCAGGTTAGACCTGGACTTCAGGCCCTCTCAGCCTCAACTTCATACTGCTTCTCGCCCCAAGCAGGGCTCCTCCCAGCCCTCCCGGTGACACCAGTGCAGAAGGTGGGAGGACAGCAAGGGACCTCCTTGGGTGTGCACCACACAGAGAGGGATCTGAGAGTGTGGGTCTGGTCCTCCGTAAGGGGGCGGTGGCAAGCTGCAAGGACCACAGGGACTGTCTCCTTCCACACCCCATACTCCCATTCCTCAGATGGAGAACTGGCAGCCCAGAGAGGGGTAGTGACTTGGGCAAACTCACACAGCAAGGTAGCAGCTGCTAGGGTTCAAAACCCTGAAGCCAAGTATCCTATTAATAA
>PISX010017741.1:0-42535 GCA_004024625.1 Mellivora capensis | reverse complement strand
TGTGCTCTCCTTTGGTTGACTGTAATCCAGGATTAAAGATTAGCTCCCGGATCCCAGAGCTGACAAGGAAAAAACTACCTTAGTTTCTGGCTAGTGAATCTCTTTCTGGGCCTGGCCACACCAGCCCACAGGAGGATAGCCTGTCATCTTCTGAAGAGTTAGGCAGCTGTAAGCTGCCTTGTAAGCTTAAGCTGACCAGACCCGTTTCTTATTTACTCTTGAAATAAGCCTTTCTGTCAGTCACATAATCAATCAGAAGACAATTAAATACAAGTTTACAGGACAGTTAAAAAAAATTTTTATTTAAGTAGGCTCCATGCCTGTTACGGGGCTAGAACTCACGACTCTAAGACCAAGACCTGAGCTGAGATGGAGAATCGGACACATAATGGACTGAGCCACCCAGGCACCACCCCCCCCACCCAGTTTTAAAGCTCCTTTTGATGGACACATAGGATGTGTCTGTTTCCCCTCTTTACGAGCCTGAACCTTGATGCTGCATTTGGATCCTGAGATCTCCAAATTACCACCAAAATAATGATCAGACTGAACAAGTTAAGACCCTAAAAGCCCAATGTAGTTTTATCACGTAAGCAGATATAAGTAGGTTTTGTGTCTAAGCAGAGAAGAGGGAACTTTTTAAAAAATAATAAATTAAGGGTGGTTATCTCTGGGTTGTGGGATAACAAGTGATTTTTTATTTTCCTCTTTATGCTTATCTTTATTCCCATTTTTAAAAACAAACACTGTTTAACTTTGAAATCCCCAACCTTTGTGTGACAAGGAACAAGTTTTTAATTTCCTGAAACCTGGGACACCTGGGTGGCTCAGTTGGTTAAGCGGCTGCCTTTGGCTCAGGTCACAATCCCAGCGTCCTGGGATCGAATCCCACATCGGGCTCCTTGCTCGGCAGGGAACCTGCTTCTCCCTCTGCCTTTGCCTGCCACTCTGTCTGCCTGTGCTCGCTCACTCTCTCTCTCTCTCTGACAAATAAATAAATAAAATCTTTAAAAAAAAAAAAAGGAATTTTGGCACATACACATAATTTAGTATTATGTAGGTATTAAATATGCTGAAGTATATTTCATGATATGGGGAATATTCAAAATGTGAAATGAAAAGGCATAACGAAATAATTTGACTCTTTTTTTTTTTAAGCACACACAAACACACATAATAAGACTAACATAGCATATACCAAAAACATTAATAGTGGAGACTGAGGATCATAGATAAATATTTTTACTTTTGGAGGGACACTTACCTGCATATTCCAATTTAACCATATATATTACTCTTGTTATCAGGAAGAAAAAAACTCTTTTAAAGAATATAAATGAAGTGATAAAGAACACTAGGGCCATGTGCTCTCTTTCCTTCAGAAGCATAATGCTTGAATTGGAATAGATGAATATGGATGTTATACCGTGATGGGAGTTAAATTACTTTTTAAAAAGCTGTGGGGTCTAGATATAATAATGTTTCTCAAGATTGGTTATGTATTTCTTCTTTCCTCACAATGTGAGCTTTCTGTGTCTGGGCTGTAAGAAAATGATTCCTTTTTATTATAATCTAAGCCAGGACACAATCTTCAGGCACAGAACCACATGGCATCTGGCTGGTTTTGAACTATTCCAGTGGCCATCACACTTTTTGATTGCATGAACTTTCAATAAAAATTTTCAAACATGCACTATGTGATTTATTTTTGTTATGTATCTATACAACTTAATTAGAATACCAAACATATATGAAAACATGGATGAAAATAGAAACTTAAAATGATGATAGAAGGAACAGGAGCTCTAGCATTTTCTTCCTCCTAACACTGTGGATTGTTTTCTATGTGCTCTACTTGACACCCCTAGACTGGACAACTACAAAAGATGGGCTTTGGCCAGAAAAGACCAACCAAATGTGAATCTGTTGCAGTCAGAAGGTTTTTAGGAGATCGGTATAGGGTATTCATCTGGCACTAGGGTTTTAATCAAGGTTATCCACGGAATGGTGGTGGTGTGTTTACACTCCAGCTTACCTTGCTGCTGCAATTTGTAATCAGTGGAATATGCCTTGCCAATGATATTCCATACAGGCCTTAAGCATCCAAACAGTCCTTCCAGAAACCCACCACTGCCGCTGCCCGATCTGCTGAACTGGATCTTGATGTCTTCAGTTCCACTTGTGCTCTCTCCATCCGCGGTGTTGCTGGTCCCCTGAGACATGGCCATCTCTGATTCATCTTGTTCCCTCAGCTGAAGAACGCTGTTCTCAAACTGGTCCCTGGAATCCTCACTCACGCTTGTCAACACTGTTGTGGTGATGGGGCTGTTCACGCTCTCGGTTAGCTCTGTTTGTGCCACCCCCTTTTCCTGCTGGTCCTTAAGGAGCGCGGGGGAAGGGTGGTTCCCCACAGGCGTGAGTTCATCCTGGAGTCTGCTGAAGGTCCTGCTCTCACTCGAGGGCAAGTGTAGGGAAGAGGAGCAGCTCAGGTGCTCCTGAGTGTTGGCCATGGTGCCATGAGCGTGCCCAGGATCCTGAGATGACACTCAGAGGATTAGTGGGACAGAATTCGGATGCAAGAGAAGGCTCCAAAACCTGGGGAAAAGAGGAGGAGGACATGAGATCACCCTTCTTTGAGTCACCCACACTACCACACTTCTGCTTATAATAATAAAAACATTGAAATGATGGGGATTGGTTAAACACCGGTATACATCCAAAGGGTGGATACTGTGCAGTAATTACAAATCACGTTGTCGAAGAGTACTTATGAACCTGAGAAAGCGTTCATGACATATTAATATAAAAAATAGGTTAGAACCATATATACAACATAAACCCTTATAATTTTTTAGTTTTTATTTAAATTCCAGTGAAAATATGGTGTAATATTAGTTTCAAGTGTACAATATAGTGATTCAACACCTCAATACGTTACCTGGTGCTCATCACAGCACGTGTACTCCTTAATCCCACCACCTGTTTCGCCCATCCCCCACCTTTAAATGGAAAGGACATACAAATACATATATAAGAAAAAAGCCTGGAAGAATATATCCCAAGAATTAACTATTGTTAACTATTAACTATATTGTTAATTCTAGGTGGTTAGATCTGAGAGGGGTTTATGCAGTGTTTTTCAAAATATTCCAAGCATTCTGCATTAATACGTCGCTATGGAATGAATGTTTTTGTCCCCTTGCTCCAAAATTCATACGCTGAAACTCAATTCCTTTGGGAAGTGGTTAGGTCATAAGGGTGGAGCCCTCACAGGATTAATGCCCCTTTCTCAAAGAGATTCTGCAGAGCCCCTGGCCTCTTCTGCCCTGTGAAGACACAGTGAGTAGGCTGCTGTCTATGAACCAGGGAGCAGGCCCTAACCAGACATATCAAATATTCTAGTGCCTTGATCCCGGACTTCCAGCCTCCACAACTGTGAGAAATACCTATTTGTTGTTTGAGCCATCTTGTCTCTGGTATTTTTGTTACAGCAGCCTAAACAGACTGGCAAATATTATATATTAGGTTCCGAATCAGAAAAAAATAATTGTTTCCCTTTCCAAAATTAAATGTCTTGATAAACAATGTTTTATTAGGAGCAACATCCTGCTCAAATATTTTCTGTTTTCTACTGGGACATTGTTGTGCTTTCTAAGGTATTCATTAAGTCATGGAGGTAAATGTCTCACATAAGTGACAACACAAATTCCTAAGATACAAAATCTGTTTTCACTATAATGTATCAAATCTGAAGCAACAAACTAAGCCCCAGTGCTTTAAACTTATTCTTTGCTTCTGATCTGTCCATTAGTACCAATTTCTCGGGGCTACCCAATCCCTGAAAATAAAGACATGGGATTGTCTAGATTGGCCAGTTCATGCAAATTCAATCTTAAATTTAATTCATTGTCTCTTATCAGAAACTTACTTTCTTTATAAATCCCTATATAATAGTTATTCCTTCCTTCACTCTGTACTAAACATCTAGGATATGTTTAATAGGAACCACGGTATAAAGATAATCTCACTTTACAGAGGAGGCAAGAAACAGACCAACAGTGTTTGACAGCACAGTGCTTATCATGAATCAACTAAGTGCTCCGGGAGCTCAGATGAGGGAGATACTTTGAGGGCTAGCTGCCCAAAGGTGCTAACTATTGATCAGTGTTAGAAGTGTAGAATCTCATGAGGTTGGCAGAAAAGGGGTGAGTAAGAGAAGAAGGGGTGAGTAAGAGAAGAAGGGGTGAGTGAGAGAAGAAGGAGAAGATACAACAGGGGTGGAGAAAGTATGAACAAGGGCAAGGATGCCTGAAAGACAATGGAATATATGACAGACCGAAGTGGCTGGAGTGTAGGTTTTATGTATATATACAGAGAGAAAGACAAGAATGGAGAGAAAGTCAGGGATGAGGGGCGACTGGGTTGTTCAGATGGTTAAACCTCCACCTTCGGTTCAGGTCATGATCTCCATGTCTCGGGATAGAGCCCCATGTCAGGCTCAGCATGGAGTCTGCTTCTCTTTCTCTCCATTTGCCTCTCCCTTGCTTGTGTTCTCTCTCACACTCTCTCTCAAATGAATAAATATAATATTTTTTTTAAATTCTAAAAAAAAAAAAAAGGACCATTTTGAAAGGAGCTTTGTATGCTAGGCTAAGAGTCTTAAATTTTAGTTGATGGGGGTCATAGTATCCCATATTGGTGGTTACAGATAAAAAGAAACTACACCCTTTTTAAGAATTTCTCATCTGCATTACTGAGATCCAAATTTTAAGCATTTTTTTCATCGCCATACCCTATGAGTAGCTTGTGTGAATGAACCAATGAAAATACCCTTTCCTTTGAAGTCTCATTCATTCATGTAAACATGTACTAAGCTCCTATTATAAGCTATACAATGTGTTAGGAATTAATGAATGATACATAGGCTTCTGCTCTATAGAAACTTACAATCTAGAGGGAAAGACCAATGGACAATAAGAGCCATGTGGTTAGATATATGGTACACAGACACCAACAAGGTGCTACAGGAGCTCAGAAAAACAAACATCAAATACGTCCAGAGAAGTCATAAAGGAAATGTTGCTTGGGTTGGAGGGTAAACCAGATAAAAGTGGGACTAGACATTGCAGGAAGTATTGGGAAGTGGTGGGCCCGATGACAAACTGAAGCTTTTGGATTTTATCCTCAAGACAACAGGCAGCCATTAAGAAATTTGAACTGAAGGAGTGATTTGGTCAAATTTTTAATTTATTTATTTTATTGTAAAGATTTTATTTGAGGAAGAGCACACATGTGCATGCATATGGCGGGAGGGGTAAGGGAAGAGACTCCCCGCTGAGCAGGAAGCCTCATGCAATGCCGGGCTGATCCCAGGACCTCTGATCATGACCTGAGCCAAAGACAGACACTTAACCGACTGAGCCACTTGGGCACCCCTCAAATTTGTAATTTGAAATTACATTTATAGAAGTAGAGGTTGGATTGAAGGGGAAACACCAAACGTCAATGTGTCACTTAGGAGGAAGACTTCAAGTGGGAATGATGAGGGCCCGAACGGAGGCAGGAGCAGTGGTAATGAACAGGAAGGATAGATTGAAGAGGCAGAATAAGCAAGATCTAATGATTGATTAGACTTGGGTATGGGTAAGGACAAGGGAAAAGAGAGGAAGACTTTTGGATAACTTACCTGGGGTAATGGATGGATGGGCAATATCATCAACTGAGATATGAGATATCAGAAGAAAGAAAGGTTTGGAAAGAAAGTAATTAGCTCAGTTACAAACAGGGAGGGCTTGAGTCTCACTGAGTGTGTTGTGCACTGTACCCGGCTTTTATTTATGTTATTTGATTTTAAAAAGACACTTTGTAGAGAGGGCTTTGAAGAGATAAGGATGGGGGTGCTCCTTTAGCTTAGGGCGGAAGTATCAAAATAATACAGGGTGAACCCAAGTTAAATTAAAAATATACTAATTAAATATATGCTAGGAGCTGTGGTTCTGTGGATACAAAGCATTACTGTTACCATTACTACTTCTAATGATAAATGAGACTAAGTGTCTTACAATTTACACAGCCCAGTATGCATAATCAGCAATATAGTGGTAAAACAGCTCTGCAGGAAAAAAAAAAAGGGGGGGGGGGACCAAAACAAAACCGGGACACTGTGATTTGTAGTGTTTACTGATTTCTCTGGTATAAATACTCCCACCATGGCAGATTTCAAGCTAATAATAGTTAAGTAGCCTACTTGCAAAGTTACCACTGGCTCTTACAAATTGGTGTGGAAGTTAGCACCAGCACTGTAATCCTTGTAATAGTGTCATTCTCATTTTACAAAGAAATAAAAACCTTTTTAAGGTCATCACCTGGGTAAGTGGTAGAGCAGAAATACAAACAGAACTCAAAATTCAGATCCCCAAATTCCATTGTCATTTTTTGTAACACCAAAGCACCTCTTACAACAACTTTTGCTTCCTCAGAGTGCTTCACAGGTTAAAAAAGTGCTATGGGCTATGATCTTGACCTAAACATTTGATCCCTGTGTAAGAAGTCAGGGCATAGAATCACGATGCCTCATCTTCACAGAAACTAAGGCCTCCAGAGAGGTATTCTGTTACCCAGAGCTGTGCAGAGGGCAGACAGTAATGGGGACTGGAGGGCTCACTCAGACTGAATGAAAGAGGTAGGACTTGAGATAAACCTTTGAAAGGAAGATGATTTGAGACCCACCAAAGAAAGGAAGTCAGGGAGGCTAAGAGCATTAGCAGACGAAAGCAGAAACCACCAGGGCAGGTGTGAGAAGGCTGGTAACTCAGAAATAGTGAAATAGCCAGCTACTGTCAGGAGCAGTAACAGCAATGCCTTACCTTCTTATATGGGCTCTGAAGCCCTATGAAATAACGCAGATGGTTTTTCCCTTTAAGCAAATCAGAGAGATGAAGTTGGGTGGGATGAGGTTAGGTTAGGGGAGATTTGAATTCTAGGGCATGCAGAAATATAGGGGCTAGGAAGTTGCCTGGGAATATAAGGCTGGAGAGAGGCAGAAGAAAAGAAAATACTAGCTGGAGCCCTCTGTTACGGCAATAGCTACTTGCTGAATTGACCCCTATTTCCCACACCCCGTCCTCCCCACCCCATTCCTTTTGTGCTGATCTCTCAGCTCTGAAAGTACTGATCCCCTCATTTGCTTTCTGGCTGATCTCCTGCCACAACCTTGAGCTCTCCTGCCTTTGGCCTCTCGTGTGTTGCTCTGCCTGAGGTCTTTTCAGACTGCTGACTTGATACTATCTGACCTGGCCACTGCCTCAGCAGTTCCTTCCAATCTGCCTTTGCTGACGGGACTCGTGGCTACCCTGTACAGCACAGGCTGTACATTATGCTTTTGGCTCACAGCAAACTTGAGGATAATGCAAATACCCAAAAGCGTATGTGAATTTCAGCCAAACACCTATTTGTGCAATTTGTTCTTTGAATCAAACTCTAGGGCTTTATGTTAATTCCTGGTAAATTTCTATTTTGTCCATTTTTATCCTGAGTTTCTCCCTAATGACACCATACTGGAATGGGCTCATACCAAAAAGTTAGAAAAACACGAGTTTTTTTTGTAATCTCCTCTTTCTAGGAGGTTAAGGATGCACGTGGCGTGGAGTTGTGCCCACGGGTACAGGTAATGAGTTAAAAGAAGACGATTTCAGCACACTCATCACGCTCGGTTTGATATTTATCAAGGAATATAGTCCAACCCACTTGCTTTACCTCTGAAATCACATTCATGGGTCCAAATTCAAATTCATAGGATATTGCTGACTTGCTCGATACAACTTCTCATCAGTGGCAGAGCTAGGATGAGTCCTCGCCTCACGCTACACTCTTTCCCTGGTCTGGTTGTTTGCTAACTCAGACAAAGAGAAACAAATAGCTATGATATTATGACCACTGATGGAAAAACAGTAGTAACTCACAGTGTCATTCTCGATGCCCTAGAGCTACTCCCAAGGAAACACAAGCACCCACCTCCAGGGGGTTGACTGCCCCAGTCAACAGAACAGCGAAAGGCCATCCAGCTACTGGCAACCCAGCAGTGCTCTGGGAGGGGACAGAGGCGAGAGACACCTCAAAGCGTGTATAAAGGCGAGTGTAGCCCAAGAGGCTTCCCTCTGCTCACTAAGAATAGCAGATCCAATCTCCACCAACAAAGGCGGAGATGGAGCCACAAGAACAAAAGGGAAAAAAATCATCACCATGACTCTCTTAAAATATGATCAGAGCTGACTACATTTAAGAAGAGTGTAGGAGGAGAAAAATATCTAAATTTTACCTGTGTGTATGTGTACGCCCACGCACTGCCACCGCACAGCGAAGAAGCTGGTACGTGGAAACAAGGAACACAGGGAGCCCCACCAGCTCTGCTCTGTCTTTTGCCCTCTCCATTCCTCTCTCCCTGCCCAGATTTGGCTCCGGCACCCTCATGGCAACTGACTGCTTGGATCTTTTGATTCATGAGAAGTCAAAGCTAGTATTTACTAGAAGGGAACTGAAAAAAAAAAAAAAAAGGCAAAATTTTAAACCTTGAGAGCCAAATGGAAAAAGCTAAGCAAGAGCAGGAGGGGAAAAGGGCGAGGTTGGAATGTCACCTTTATCAGCAAGGAGCTCTCCGGGCAGGGCTGCGGGGGACTTTGTGTTGCTATCCTTCTGGGTTCCTGAATCTACCAGGAGCTCAAGGCAGGGCCTCCCTATCTGCCCTCCAGGCACACTTCCCTTGCCCTTTGAATTTCTCAGTCTCAGGAGGAGGAAGTGGTTTGTGCAAAATTAGTAAGCAAGGGTTGGAGACGGCGGCAGCTGTGCATTTGCCAGGGCACTGCCAATTTCTGGAAATTACCTTGGCTCTGTGCCTAAATGGATTCAGCACTGAGAAAAGGGGATGGGAGAGGCGATGTGGCCAAATAGCCCTTGAATTCTTGTGCTTTTATCCCGTAATACACATCTTCCTAGGTTGCTAATAAAGGGTAATTTTATAATAGATCTGATTTTGAGGTTTCTATCATAAATATGTGTAAATCAAAGCTTCTGGAAAATTCTGCCCCATAGAGAAAGTTTTCAGTGTGACTAAAATTGGATAAAATTATAAATTAAGAATTATTGCTGAGATTTCTTGAGTGGTACTAAGCTCTTCCCAAGCTGTCTTCTCTTCACTTGGCTTCTTCCTGCTTTACAATGAACGCAACTCTGCCATCTCTAAAATTCATTTAACAGTATCTAGAGCATAAGAGAGATTTCTGCTATTAGGGCATCAGCCCATTTTAAAAGTGGGATTAAGCTACTTGTTCATAGTAATAACATATACTGATCTTCCCAGGATAGAGGTCTGTCACTGAGTGGTCTGTCTGGATTTGAACTTAAAAAAAAAAGACAGCTTTTTCTAATGGAATTAAAAAATCCCAAGTATGTGATCTAAAACCAGATCAAAAGAGTGGCCTACACATCCCTCCAAAGTGGCTCCAGCCACATCGTATCCAGCAAGCAGCCCCAGCAGGGACCAGCAACACTGCAAAGTGACTCCTGCCCTGGGGAGAGAGGATGAGAACCACACACATCCGGTCCACTGCAGCCGGGACAGGCAAATCTTGAAAGTGGCAGTGCAGAGACAGTGCCCTGATCTGACTACTGGCCTTGCCCACCCACAGAAACCTCTCGAAGGCAGCATATGGAGGAGAGAGTCCTGCAGTTCAGGGTCACTGCCACCCTGGGTATTTGGTTTGTCTGCAGGGCCTGCCCACCAATGAAAGCTTCTCAAGGGACAATACAGGGAAGGTGTCCTGCAGTCCAGTGTGACCTGGTCAAAGGGGTTGAGCGGGCAGGTGCCTGATCTGACTGCAGACACTGCCCAACTACAAGCTCACAGCAGCCTCAGACAGACCCTTAACAGCACAGGGACCAAACCCAGCCCAGAAGACATAAAGTGAGCCATTGCTGCTGGTGAGACTGAAGACCAACGAGGCTTAGCCATAACACTGGGGAGCCCACCAAGGGCCTGAATTCATGACCCTGAGATCAAGACCTGAGCTGAGATTGAGTTGGATGCTTAACCAACTGGGCTACCCAGGCGCCCCTTTATGTAGGTTTTATTTTTCTTTTAAGAAGATTTTATTTTCAGGGCACCTGGGTGGCTCAGTGGGTTAAGCCTCTGCCTTCGGCTCAGGTCATGATCTCAAGGTCCTGGGATCGAGTCCTGCATTGGGCTCTCTGTTCAGCAGGGAGCCTGCTTCTTCCTCTTTCTCTCTCTGTCTGCCTCTCTGCCTAATTGTGATCTCTCTCTGCCAAATAAATAAATAAAATCTTTAAAAAAAAAAAGATTTTATTTTCTTATGAGCGAGAGCAAGAGCATACAAGTGGGGGGGGGGGGGCCAGATGCCCTGTCTTGCGGGGCTCGATCCCAGGACCCCAAGACTATGACCAAAGCCGAAGGCAGATGCCCAACTGACTGAGCCACCCAGGCACCCCTATGTAGGTTTTAAAATGAATAAAGATGCTTTATTTTCAGAGTTGTAGACTATCAACTTAACATGAAATAAAAATCTGTAAAGCTCCTAATACCTTAAATGCTAAATGCTATATACCTCAAATACTAAACATATTTCTTTTTTTTTTTTAAAGATTTTATTTATTTATTTGGGAGAGAGCGAGTGAGAGAGAAAGCATGAAAGGGGAGGTCAGAAGGAAGAGCAGACTCCCTGTGGAGCTGGTAGCCGGATGCGGGACTCAATCCCAGGATTCCAGGATCATGACCTGAGCTGAAGGCAGTTGCTTAACTGACTGAGCCACTCAGGTGCCCTAAACATATTTCTTGACCAGAAGATGATATCTCTGTAACTCCATAAATACTTAATAAATAATATGTACTATTATAAGTATGAATATTCTAGAACAGAATCAACAATTTCTTTTTTTTTAAAAAGATTTTATTTATTTATTTGACAGAGAGAGAACACAAGTAGGCAGAGAGACAGGCAGAGAGAGCGGGGGAAGCAGGCTCCCCACTGAGCAGAGAGCCCAATGCAGGGCTTGATCTCAGGATCCTGAGATCATGACCTGAGCCGAAGGCAGAGGCTTAACCCACTGAGCCATGCAGGTGCCCCAGAAACAACAATTTCTTTTTTTTTTTTTTTTAAGTATTTTATTTATTTATTTATTTGACAGAGAGAGAGAGAGATCATAAGTAGGCAGAGAGGCAGGCAGAGAGAGAGTGGAAAGCAGGCTCCCTGCCGAGCAGAGAGCCCGATGTGGGGCTCGATCCAAGGACCCTGGGACCATGACCTGAGCTGAAGGCAGAGGCTTAACCCACTGAGCCACCCAGGCGCCCCAAAACAACAATTTCTGACCTAGATCTAACTTGCCATATGAAGCAAGTCAATAACTAAATAAATGCACTTAAAATGTCTTAAATAGTAAGACACAAACATATATACCTTTAAGTATACAATATTAGGGGTACCCCTTGTGATTTCTGTCAAATAAATAAATAAAATCTTTTAAAAAAATAAATAAATATCCAAATATTAATATAAAAATAATCACATAAGCATTCCAAGAACATAAAATAGCTTTAAAAGGTCAATGGTGGTTATCACTCTTGTTCTTTTAAATTTTCTGTATTTCCCCAAATTTCTTCTTTTTTAAAGATTTATTTTTGAGAAAGAGAGAGAGAGAATGAGCTTGAGGGTTGGGGGGGGGGGGCAGAGGGAGAGGAGGAAGGAGAGAAGCAGATTCCGTACTGAGCATGGAGCCCCCATGAGATCATGACTTGAGCCGAAAAGAGTCAGACCCTTAACTGACTGAGCCACCCAGATGCCCCTCCCCAGACTTCTGTTATTAGCATGCACTACCTAATCAGAAGTTTTCAATCCAAATATCTGTTGCTTTAAACACACAGACTAATGAGCCAACTTTACTACTTTTGCATGTTGGAAAAATCATATAAAATGGTAAGGACATTGTTGGGAAGCCCGACAGTGTGTGCTGAGGCTTGCAAGCAGGCTTAAATAATTATAAACTGAAAACAAATAAAAGAATAAAAAACAGATGACAATGAGGAAACAAAAGTTGATGGCTCCTATTTTGTTTTCACCTTTTCTACTAGCAAGAATCATATTCAAGCTAGATAAGTTAGAATAATCATGACGACAAGAATGGAAATTCAAGACAGATGAAGAGACAAAGGTATACTGGAGTTTTGTGATTATTTCCAAGTTCTAAGTTCCAGATGAGTAACATGTTAAGGCACTAAAATTCTTACACTTAGGATCACAAAAACAACCTTTGGTAAAGAATTATCGTTAGGAACTGTGAGCTATTCATGGAAAAGTAGAAGATAGAAAAATATCCTAATTTAAAAAAAAAAAAGGGAAAAGGAGGATTATAAAATATGTAGAATTAGAACTTGAATTAGTCCCTGATAAAAGCATAACACACCCAGGACACACTGATTCCTCAATGACTGTTAGCCAATCAAATCCTTAACTAGAAAAACGAGAATAAAAAGATGTCAGTATACTCAATATACATGTGAAATTGAGGGGCAGGAGAGGAAGGGCAAATGGAAGACACATTTTTCTTAAGGAAAGTAGGAAAATGAGAAAAACGGTAAGAGCAGGGAGATCAATACACTTAGAACTTGAGACACACTGAGCTTTTAACATTCATTCGAAATTATAAATGAACACAGAATCAATAAACAGAGAGATACAGGGTCAAAAGGGCAAAAGAAAGATGGAAAAGAGGAGAGGAAAATCCCAAATGTATGCAACTTTTTTTTCATATTTAATTTCCTTTGTCTCTAATTTAATTACAGCAGCTATTTTTACATTCCAGGTTTTACCTAAATTGGGAAAAACAAGGAAGGCTGTAGGTAGTTATAATGGTTGGGAGAGTATTAATGCTACATCATTCTGATACTTGGGAGAAAAAAAACATTTCCATGCTTCTAACACTACAATGTTAAATTAGGAGCTAATTTTATTGGTTCAAGAAAATATCTCCAGGAAAAGACTGCTTATGCTTTCAACAAAAGGGCAATGAGAACATAGAAGAACCACAGCAGAACCGTGGTCCCAAGGGAGACCATGGAATGTTCTTTCCCAGAGATCTGCATGTTTCCACACCATGTTGTGCACACACGAAGGCGCTCTGCCCTTCAGGGAACCGCCTAACCCCACGCCTGCATCCTGCATCTTCCAGGAGTGGTTCCTGCCTTCACAGCTTGCCTTCATTCTCCTCAGGAAGACCTGATCTCCAGGGCAAAGTCTAAAAAGTTTGCTAGAGCTCTAGGCCTAGAGAATTCTGTACAATGGCAACTTCCCACAAATTTAGAAGAGTCATAAAAAATAAAAATAAGTGATCTCCGATTCAAACTCTCTGGGTCCTAATACTGATTCTGTCCATGGGAAAACACCTTCCTGATCTTTGTGGGTCTCAGTTCCCATGATCAGAAACTGAGATAATATAGGGAGACTGCCCTCACAGGGTGGTAATGAGGACAAATGAGAGAACTCCAACAGAGTGCGTGACATATCCTGAAACAGAGTAAGCACTCAATAAAAGTTGGCTATTATGTTTTAAATTAATAAACATTTTATTTTTAAGGAAGAGAGTATATGCTTTATTAATAATACCTACATAATTAAAGGAGTAAGATCAAATGAAAACATAATACTTTATTTTAAAATTTAGCTTAATTTTAACAGTTAAAAAAGGCAAGGAGGATTTTATTCAAAACTATCACAATATGGTAGAGAGACTGAACTCAACTCCCGTAAAACAAAAAAAAAAGCAGGAGGATTTGTAAACGTTGGGGTAAGGGAATGGGAAATACTTGGAGGACGGTGGGGTAGAAGAGGAAAGTTCAGTCAAAGTGATTAGGCCATCTGTCAGAACATGTACTTGATTATTATTTATCTTTTTTAAATTGAAGTATAGTGTACAGTTGACACACGGTAGTTTTGGATGTGGGACATAGTGATTTGACAACTCTGTGTTACACTGTGCCGACAAGAGTAGTCCCCATCTGCTGCCCTGCAGCACTTTTACAGTACCAGTGACTCTGTTCCCTATGCTGTGCCTTTCATCCCAGTGATTTATTCATTCCATAACTGAGAGTCTGTATCTCCCACTCCACTTCACCCAACTTGTCCATCCCTCCCCGCCCCATTTCTGGCAACCATCAGTTTGTTCTCTGTATAAGTTTGTTTCTCCTTTTTTATTTGTTCATTTGTGGTTTTTTTTTAAGATTCCATATGTAATTGGTATCATATGGTATTTGTCTTTCTCTGTCTGACTTATTTCACTTAGCCTAACACCTTCTAGGTCCATCCACATTGCTGCAAATGGCAAGATCTCATCCTTTTTTCTTTATGGCTGAGCAATATTCCAGTGTGTGTGTGTGTGTGTACATGCATATATATAAATACATATATATACATATGCACATACCACATCTTCTTTATCCACTCATTGAATCGATAGACGCTTAGGTTGCTTCCATATCTTGGCTATTGTAAATAATTATACAATAAACATAGGGGCACATATATCTTTTTGAAATAGTGTTTTCATTTTCTTTGGGTAAATACCCAGCAGTGGAATTACTGGATTGTATGGTATTTCTGTTTTAATTTTTGGAGGGAACTCCATACAGTTTTCCACAGTAGATGTACCAATTTTACATTCCCACCAGCAATGCCTGAGCATTCCTTTTTCTCCACATCCTTGCCAACACCTTTTATTTCTTGTCTTTTCAATTCTAGCCATTCTAGCAGGTATGAGATGATATCTCATTGTGGTCTTGATTTGCATTTCCCTGATGATTAGCGATGTTGAGCATATTTTCATGTTCTATTGGCCATCTTTGTCTTCTTTGGAAAAAAATGTCTATTCAGGTCTTCTGCCCTTTTAAAATCAGATCGTTTGCCTTTATTTTGGGTGTTAAGTTATATACATTCCTTACATATTTAGGGTACTAACCCCGTATCAGTATATCATTTGCAAACACCTTTTCCCATTCATTAGGATGCCTTTTCATTTTGTTGATGGTTTCCTTGGCTGCACACAGAATATTAAAGAGATTTGTCCTTGGTTATTTCAGGGCTATAACCACGGAAAAAACGAAACCTTAAAGTTGTCCCAAAGGACAGCTATTTCCATTTTATAATGAAAAGACTCTTATTTCCCAGGGGTTAAGTAGAGCAGCTTAGCCCAGAAATAAGCAATGGCCTGCCCTGTAGGATTTGACATCCCTATTCATTGGCCCCAGGCCCTGAAACCCCTCTGACTATTCTTATATCTCTACACTTTGTCTAGTCTGCAAAAAATAAAAAGGATCTAATTTAAAGAACTACAATAATCCCCTAACTAGGAGAGAGCATGAGTAGCACAAGTTAGTATTCTGATGTTGACAATAAATACATAATTAATCATTACCTCTTACAAGTACCACTGTCTTAAGTACATAGTAACTGTATTTGTTTACTATGTCACCTCTATTTTCCTTTGAGACTAGGTATGTTTCTTTCTTTTTTAAGATTATTTATTATTAGAGGGAGAGCACAAGTGCACAGAGAGTGGGGGAGGGGCAAAGGGAGAGAATCTTCAAGCAGACTCCCGGATGAGCATGGACCCCAATGTGGGGCTTGACCTCATAACCCATGAGATCATGACCTGAGTCAAAACCAAGAGTTGGATGTTTAACCAACTGAGCCACCTAGGTGCCCCCAGACTAGATATGTTTTTTAAAGAACAAAATAAGCAGAATTAATTTCTAATTCATAGTCCAAATATACTGGGGATTAAACTGAAGGAAACTTTTTATGATGTACATAATCATTTTTCTGAATTAAGATTTTCTGAAGTCTGTGTGGATACTGCTTGGATGATGAGCAAGCAGTAGAAGCAGGCACAATCACTGAAGTAGGACCTTATATTAGCCTGAGCTAATATAGCAAATGGAGCAAATGAGGAGAGTCCAGCGAGACTACTTACAAAAGGCAGGAGCAGGAAAAGCAGCAGGGATGGTTTTATGCCCCAGAGCTGAGAACCCCTAGCAGGCTTTAATTGCGGAGGGGAAAGAATGATCACTAGAACCTGGAGAGTAGCAACGGAAGAAGATCATCCAACAAGAACTGTAGCCTTGGTAGAGTGGTGCAACCAAAGTGCACTGACCTGATAGGGAGGGAGTGAGGGGAGTTAACATTGAACCCCAACCTTACTTTCCTCTTGCTTTCAAAGACCCTGCAGGTGCTTCCTATTGGTTGAACCTAATAGCAAAGCAGAGGGCAAGGAAGTTCACTGATGCAATCCATACAAGTCAACCTCCAGAAACACAGAACAGGGTGCTTTGAGAAGGGCAGGAAGTGGATCTGATCCTAAGTGCCGTACCAGTGGAGATCCTGCTGCTAAAGGCAGAGACACAAAGTTCAAAGCTGGAAATGCAACCGACAGTGCTGAGCCTCAGAGGTCTACCTGAGCCTAAGAGGTCTACCTCTAGCTTTTGAATCTTTTGGTTTGGTGAGAAAACTTGGACTCTGGTGTCAGTCATGGGCTCTGCAGCAGTTGCGTGTCCGTTGGAGAGCTGTCCAACCTGGGCTGGGGAGTATTTTTCCCTCTAAATGTATAAGATTCAATTTATTACACTTAGGTCATCCATGAATCTCAATACTGTATCAAATGTTCCCCCAAAAGCATTTCATCAGTGAAAACTCAATGATATCTACATTATGATTAAATACTTACCATGGAGGCAGTTTGCTGTACATGGGTTCTGAAAAATGGGCATCTTCATGGGATTCATGTGAGTATTAAATGAGATAGTGGACCTGAAACTGCTATTTAAGCCTCAAAGTAGTATTCTCATGCTAGTTGTTGCTATTCAAATATATGTCAGCCAGAGGGAGGTGACAGATAGTGCACTGCTTGGTAAGAGTTGGTTAGCTCTGCTGTCAGGAGCTACTGTTCATGACTCTCGGCAAGTGAGAAAGAAGAGAAAATCTTTTTGCATAAAACTGTATTATGAAAGTTCTTTTTTCTCATTAAATTTACTGTCATTATCCGGACTATTTAGTTGAATACTAAAATATAAAGTAGCGGTATGAATATAACACATTCTGTACCTGTTTTATGCTATGTAACATTCAAACCAAATAACACATTGCCATCTTGGTATAACAGAGTTATTGAAGAGCATCAGCAACAGACTTCCAGTGATATATTTGGAATGTCTCACAAGGCAGCAGATCCTGCACAGTGCTCCTGGGCAGTCCTCCATGTACTTGGCAGGCAAGAAGTCATCAAGGGTCCTTCTGCCATCCTCAGATTGCTTAGGAATGATGGAATCATAGATTGTTAGAATTGGAGGGAGCAAACATTAGGTCACGACTCTTATTTTTCAACAGAAATAACTCATCAGTTGGTAAATTCACCAGGAGCAGAAAGCAAGTACCATTTATGTCTATACCTCCTTGTCCCTCTTCTTTGCCTTCCTTCCAGCTTCAACACTTAGTTCAGAACCTGATATAATATGATGTAATTTATTTTTTGGATGAGAGAATTTTACATACACACAAACTCACACATTCACACGCCGAGGGAGCAATATGACAAACAGTTGATTAATAACAATAGCTAACGTTCCTTGAGATTATTGCCACTCACTCCTCTGACCACTTCACTTACATTAACTTTCTTAATCCTCACATCAACCCTTTGAGAAAAGCGTTATTATTACCCCTGATAAGAACTGATAAAGAAATGGAGGCACAGGAAATTCAAATAACTCACTACAGCTACTAAGTGGTAAAGACAGGAGGCGAGCCCAACCCCAAACCAGTCCCAAAGGCAGAGCCTGAGTCCAAGTCCATGGCCACAGTTACGGCACTCCACTGTCAATGTTAAAATGGCCTTCTATTTAATTAAGAAATATCCCAATCAGAAAAATATGGACTTGACTCACATTTTACCTTGAGCTGAGGTTCTATGTTAAGGAAAAAGCTGGAAATTCCTAGCAACAAATAAAGTGGAGAATTCTAAACTATGCCCACCTTATGTAGGGTCTACTCCATTATATTTTAGCATCTAACTTCTATACCCGCACTAATACTATAGCTTCTAGTCATATGTGGCTATAATTTAAATGAATTAAAATTCAATTAAATAAAAAATTTAGTTCCTAAGGGGCTCCTGGGTGGCTCAGTGGGTTAAACCCTCTGCCTCCGGCTCAGGTCATGATCCCAGGGTCCTGGGATCGGGTCCCGCATCGGGCTCCCTGCTCGCTGAGGAGCCTGCTTCCTCCTCTCTCTCTCTCTCTGCCTGCCTCTCTGCCTATTTGTGATCTCTCTCTGTCAAATAAATAAATAAATAAATAAAATCTTAAAAAAAAATTTAGTTACAAGTTACTCTAGTCCATTTCAAGCGCTCAGTAGCCACATGTGGCTAGTGGCAACCATACTGGACAGGGCAAAATAGGACACTGCACTTCCATCACAGAAAGTTCTATCGTACAGCTCTGCTCTATATGTTTTACTCACCTTAACAGATTTGCTTGTTGTGGGAAGTGATAAAGATAGTAGCTTCCCTTTGTACATGAGGATTTGCTAGGTGCATAGAACTCTATTACTTCTTTTTAAAAATAACAGGTTTAGGGGCGCCTGGGTGGCTCAGATGGTTAAGCCTCTGCCTTCAGCTCAGGTCATGATCCCAGGGTTCTGGGATCAACCCCTGCACCAGGCTCCCTGCTCAGCAGGAAACTTACTTCTCCCTCTCCCACTCCCCCTGCTTGTGCTCTCTCTGTCTCTCTCCCTTTCGAATGAATAAGTAAAATCTTCAAAAAAAAATGTAGTAACAGGTTTGCTATCAAATTTTAGTAATACCTGTGAATGAAATTATTTAAATACAGCTTATTCCAATGACTTCACCAGGATCAAATTAGAGGGTTTGTTTTTAAAAGATTATTTATTTATTTATTTGACAGAGAGAGAGAGAGAGAGAGAGAACACATACAAGCAGAGGGAGTGGCAGCCAGAGGGAGTGGCAGGCAGAGGGAGAAGCAGGCTCCCTGCTGAGCAAGGAGCCACGTGTAGGACTCAATCCCAGGATCCTGGAATCAAGACCTGAGCCAAAGGCAGATGCTTAACTGACTGGGCCACCCAAGCACCCCAAATTAGAGATTTTTAAAAAGGCTGTTCCAAGGGATGCTTGGGTGGCATAGTAAGTTAAGTGACCAACTCTTGGTTTTGGCTCAAGTCGTGATCACAGGGTCTTGAGACAGGGCCCCGTGTTGGGCTCTACAGTTCGCAAGGAGTCTGCTTAAGCGTTTTATTTATTTATTTATTTGACAAAGAGAGAGAGAGAGAACACAAGCAGGGGGATCAGGGGAGGGAGTAGCAGGCTCCCCACTGAGCAGGGAGCAGGATGCCCCACTCCATCCCAGGACCCTGGGATCATGACCTGAGCCAAAGGCAGATGCTTAACCAGCTAAGGCTCTCTTTCCCTCGCCCTTGTCCCTTCCCCATGTGTATGCATGTGCTCTCTCTCTAAAATAAATATATAAATCTTTAAAAAAAATTTTTAAATAATAAAAAAATCAAAGGATTTTCCAACAGACCATAATCAGGTGTCTAAAATTATGAGAAAAGCAGAAGGAACAATTTTTAAATACCTAAGTAGTTTCAACAGTCATTTGTGGAGAACTTGAAAGTTGAAATTGTATTATTGCTGTTTTCATAATTACCCTTCCTTGAAGTCTCGAATCACTGGACTAGTGTAGGTGAAAGGCAGAGAAGTAGGGGAGGGCTACTGGAGGGAAGGGTGAACGAGACCAGAAGTTTCTAGCAAATCACCAACAGCTCTTGTCACTTCTCAGAGAAGACAGTATTACAATAACCAGGATAAGAACTCCAGGAGGAGCAAGGAACTCTAGACTCTGGATTCAATGTCCAACTGTAATTGAGAAGTAATTAAAATCATATCAGTGAAAGATCCCACTGCTTTAGACTTTTTAACTTAATGATATTTTGTTCTCCTTCCTCAGCATTGTTTTTGTTCACAGAAGCAGTCCTTAGTTTTAATTTTTTAAGATAATGATTCAATCCAGATGATACCCAAGAAAAAGCATCCTAGAAAACAGAACAGTTTGGGCTTTACCAAGAATAGAAATTTGAAATTGGCAAAGATCAATCATTTTTCACCTGTCCCATGCCATTGTTTTGGAAGGTGAATCTGACTTTATGCTAGAGAGTAATCTAAACCCGTTCTTCAATTATTCATTGGGGTAGTTTCCATTTCTATTTCCAATATATAGCTGAAATTTGCAGACTACTAAAGGATCCTTGGTTAGTCCCATCTGTCCAAGATCACGATGACAAGGAAGAACATCAATAACTATTAAATATTTATTCTAAGTGTTAAAAAAAATAATAAATGTACAAGACAGTTCTAATGGAAAGAAAAATAAATTCAGAATAACGAACTATGATAGAAATTGGATGTAGTCCCTCAATACAAAGATTTATACTACACAGCATGGAATTTAAAGACATATTCAGCTGCCTCCCTTCAAAAATTATAATCTGAACTCATTATGAGTGCACATTTTCAAAATATCTTTCTAAGAAATGTATAAATTACATTTATACAATTTAAGAGCTAAAATTTAAAAATCCCCTATAGAAGTTACTATTTGAAGTAATACTAGTAAACATATTTGCAAATATTTAAAAATCCTTTTGAAATGGTAATGGTGCTTTATTATTGTTTTTTTTGTTGTTGTTAATTTGATTTTCTTCGGCTTCAATGTCTGGTACGAAGCCACTAGTCAACTCACTAGCCATTGCTTCTCATAGCTGTTAGTAAACCAGTCTGACTAGTTAATATATTCTTATCATTTGTCATGGGCTGGGAACCAGATAAGCAAACTTGTTAAAAATGTGTGCAAAATAAGAGCAATTAGGTTTTGTACAAAGGCTTAAAGAATCTTCTTCTGAGTAAACCATGAGGGTTGGTACATGGACTTTATGAGGTCTATTCTGGCTATGTGGAAACACCCCACCCCCACCCCCTGCCGCCCTTTTCTGTTTCTAAATAACTGCTGGCGAACTTATGTGTATGTGTGTTTAGCTGTTCTTAAAAAAAAAGCATGATCTATAGATACAACACTTTGTAAAGTGAGGACAAGAAGAGACAACTTGTGGAGTTTATAAAATGGAGAACCCACAAAATCCCAGTGGCCCTTTTGGCCAAGTAATAGCTTTGAAGAGGGTGTAATTGTTTTTTTGTGATTTCTACTTCCAAAAGGAATGGATATAACATAAATTGTCACTTGCTTCCCTTCATAATCCATTAAAGAATATTATTCATGTGTTGAGCTTATTTTTGTATTAAACTTAATGCCTTTATTTTATTACTAACACTTAACATTGTAAGTGATCTCTCTCTCTCTTTTTTCTTTTTTTTTTTCTTTTTTACAGAGAGAAAGAGAGAGATCACAAGGAGGCAGAGACAGAGGGGAGAAGTAGGCTCCCTGCTGAGCAGAGAGCCCGATGGGGGGCTCTCTCCAAAGACCCTGGGATCATGATCTGAGCCACCCAGGTGCCCTATAAGTGATCTCTTTAATATGTATGTTTCTTTCACTAGAAGAGAAGCATGCTGAGGGTAGGGACTATCTTCTAACTGTTTTCCCCAACACCTAGCATGGAAACTGACATGAATAAATTCTTATGAATTTATGAATTGAGGTAAAAATGCTTTTCAAAATTTAAAAGTAACACTTTAAAAAAATGTGTTCCAAAATGCTTTTAAGCTTCAGGTGATGCTCCTGAAGTCTAGAATTCCTGAATTTATGCAGCATGATTTTATAAATATCAACCTGTGTTCTTTGACACTGATGGGTCTTAAAAGTTCCAGCCTACATTCCTAGGGCAGGACACATACATCCTTGGAATTGTTTCAATTGCTTTTGATCCATCTCCAACTTCACTTCATCTTTCCTTAAGACTGCCACCCAGAATCATACCCCAAATGTCACTGCTCCTGTGTTTGTAGATTAAGAGGAAGATACTGTTTTTTATTTCATTCCTAGATTCCTTCTGATGATGTCCAACATGTTACTAGATCATGATCATACACTGAGCACATTTCACCAGTGAATAACTTGCCATCACTGCAAAGTTCCTCCCAGGACCATAATGAACCAGACCATAATGAATATTATAAATGGTTGCTTTCCCCACATCCCATTACATTATGCTTATGACGTGTTGTAATAGAAAAGAATGTACAGCTTCAAGCTGGAAAAACCTTATTTAAATCCTAGCTCTGCCACCTACCTAGCTCTGCCACTTACTTCTTTAATAAGTTATAGAAATATCTCAATTATATATTGTCATTAATAAACCTCCCTTTTAGAGTTGTAGATACAAATCAATCTAACAGGCATTTTTTATTTACAATAGTGAAGACATAGAAGGAATCTAAGTGTCTATCAATAGATGAATGGATAAAGAAAACGTGTTGGGTAGAAATATACAATGGAATATTATTCAGTCATAACAAAGAATGAAATCTTGCCATTTGCAACAACAATGGATGGAACTTGAGGGCATTATGCTGAGTGAAATAAGTCAGCAGAGAAAGACATAATATATGATCTCACTTACACATGGAATCTAAAAAAACAAAACAAAACAAAACAAAACACCCAAGCTCACAAATACAGAGAACAGATTGGTGGTTGCCAGAAGCAGGGGGGTAGGTAGGGCAAAATGGGTAAAGGGTGTCAAAAAGCACAAGCTTCCACTTACAAATAAGTCATGAGGATGTAATGTACAGCATGTTGATGACAGTTAATAATACAGTATTGCATATTTGAAAGTTGCTAAGAGAGTAAATCTTAAAAGTTGTCATCACAAGAAAAAATTTTGTGATTATGTATGGTGATGGATGTTAACTAGACTGGTTATGGTGATCATTTCATGATGTATACAAATATCTAGTCACATTATTGTATACCTGAAACTAATATTACATGTCAGTTATAACTAAAAAAATCTCCTAATAAGCATTTTATTGAGAACTTACTATAAACTGAAATCTTCAAATGGTTTCTTTCTGTCATCTTGGCATTTCTCACTAAAATACATTTAATTTCAACTGCAAAATAGGAATATTTCACTCTATATGCACACCTTCTGATTTTTTTCTAAATAGTTAACAAGAGTTTTAGCAAACCTGGTAGGCTGAATACATTTTATTTGCAGTTCTCCCCATCCCTGCACAAAATCACACTAAGATGAAAGTATGGCAGAAGAAAGGAAGGAAGGAAGGAGGGAAAGAAGGAAGAAAGATAAAAGAAAAGAAAAGAAGAGAGAGAGAGAAAGGAAAGACAGGAAAGAAAAAGAAAAGATCCAGCGTCCGATAACATGGACAAGTCTCAGAAGCACTATGCTAAGAAAAAAAAGCCAACACAAAAAGCTACATACTATGATTCCATTATATGAAATTCATTTATAGGAAAGACAAAACCACAAGGACAGAAAACAGAACAATGGTTATTAACAGGGCCGGTGAGAGGGGACCAATTTGGGCTCCCACTCCCCACCCAACTCTAGTACTGAGATCTTTAAAAGGCATTCTGAAACCAAAGTCCCTGAGCTTCCCTGGACAACAGCAGGATTGCCAGAACACATCAATAGTTTTGCCAAGGGCTCCTTGGAAGCCACCAGTGTTCTCAATACACTGATACTTTCCCCGACACTTTCACTGTGATTTTTTTTTTAAGATTTTATTTATTTATTTGACAGAGAGAGATCACAAGTAGGCAGAGAGACAGGCAGAGAGAGGGGGGAAACAGGCTCCCCGCTGAGCAGAGAGCCTAATACGGGGCTCGATCCCAGAACCCTGAGATCATGACCCGAGCTGAAGGCAGAGGCTTAACCCACTGAGCCACCCGGGCGCCCCGCACTATGATATGTTTGATAAGGACAGTTGTGTGAGTTGTGTGAGTTGTAGCAATCACATTGCTTTACAACTCTCTGTATGTGTTTACATTAGAATTAATTTTATATTTAGAATTCTTTAACATCCTTTGCGATAGAGGTACCTCTAGGTATTTCTAAATGAAAGTTAATAAACATGAGTCTAGAGAGTAAAATGAGATAGGAATTTAGCACAGTCAAGGTTACATGTCCTTAGACTGGAAAAGCCACCCCTAGATTTTCCCACCTTAGAATCAGTGTTGAATTAGAGGTTAAGGTAAAGATCCAGGGTCTAGGGCACCTGGGTGGCTCAGTCCATTAAGTGTCTGCCTTAGGCTCAGGTCATGAGTCTGCTTTTCCCCCTGCCCTCTGCCTCTCTGTCTCATAAATAAAGAAATAAAATCTTTAAAAAAAAAAAAAAAAAGATCCAGGGTCTAGTGGCAGAAAAAGGTTAAGGAAGGAACACTGGTTATATCCTGAGTGTTCACAGACAAACATATAATCAGCTCATGAATCCTTTTCCTCACTTATTGACGTAAATCAAAGAGTTCCTCCCATAAAAATCTTTAGAGTTTCTACTGTCCTTTTACCATTTTCCTTTCCAGGCATGCTTTCAATATTAACTTTTAAACTTTATTTCCCTGAATAAAATTTTGTGGAATAGACCCACAACTCTTCTGGGATGATCCCACCCCCCCACACACTCTGTAATTTCCAACTCTCATTTGAAAGATTCTTCTACAGAGCCCCTTTCTACTTGCTCAGCATAAAAACAAGTAGATTCACTAGAGAGAATGGGTTTTGCAAGGAAGCAGTCTTTCAATCTCACTAGACTAAAATGAATTGAGCACCAAAATTTAAAATATGAAAATAAATCATTAAGTACCTACGAGGAATCACAAAGCCCTTACAGCTAGTCAACTGAAGGCCTTCTTCTCACAATCATTGAAATAACAATAGGGCTAGGATGGTCCACTAATTGTACCAGTAACTTAGAAATTAAGCCACTTACAAAGCCTTGGACAATCCAGATTTGGGGATTAGTGGCTTTCTTCCTTTAGTCTACATACATCTAATCCCAAGGGACAAAATTAAAGGCACACTTGGGCTGTGGACACAGAGAAGCTCAAAGAAGAGTCTGATTATTTTTTAAACCCAGTAGATTCAGCTTCTGATTCTGATTTATTCTTTTTTCCCCCTCTCCTTCCAACCTAGGCAGAATCAAGAGAAAAGACACAATTTCACAATAGCTAGGGTTTAGTTTGAGAGTCAAATAGGTAGAATAAAAATGTATTTAGCCTACTCCTACATGGGCCTGCCATGAGTCTGGCTTTATTTCAAGCCATTTCTTGTTCACATGGCAGGATAATTTAATTAAGGGAAGGTGCTACAAAAAGAGAAATTGAGAACTAAATTGCTGGCTAGGGATGGCTAAATTGGGAGTCAAGTGATACCCTAGGCTTCCTGTTTTTCTGACTTCAAATTGTTTTCGGTAATTTTTCCTGACTACTCTAGCACCCTCTGGCCTTTTTAAACTTTTCTGTTACTGGACTCTCACTCCTCTTTGCACCCCTGACTCCTCTGTTACACAATTCTAGGAGGCCTCCTTCCCAATGACAGCCCCGCTTTCATTTCTCTCTTCCACAAATGATTCTCAGCATCAAAGCTATTGCCCACAAGATCAATTGATGTCAGCTGCTTGTTTCACTTCAGGGAATCACAACCAGGGTATTACAACCGAGTACTCTGAACACGCAAGTAATACTGTAAAGGAACTAGGGCAGTCCTTCCAATTCCCTCACTGCAATAATCAGAAGGTCTGGGTCTCCCCAAAGTTCACATGTTGAAATCCTAATCCCTAAAAGTGATGGTGTTAGTAGGTGGGGCCTTCAGGACATGCTTAGGTCATATGAGTAGAGTCCTCATGAATGGGATTAGTGCCCCTATAAGGGAGGCTCTAGAAAGATCTGCCGTGGGAGAATACAAGGAGTCTGCGACCCAGAAGAGGGCCCTCGCTCAACCACGCCGCTACTCCGATTTGACTTTGAACCTCCGGAGCTATAGGTAATATATTTCTGTTGTGTATAAGCAACCCGGTCTGTGGTGTTCTGGTCCAGCAGCCTGAATGGACAAAGACACTAGGTAAACACACACTGAGCGCGTGCCTGATAATTACGATGCCACGGATGACGGGGCAGAGATATATTAGATGGTCCTACCCTCCGGGAGCATTCAACATAGCGTGTCAGACAGGTCAGTAAACAAGTAACTGTAGTACAGGGCAGAATTAAGCAAGGCTTCAAGAGCGGAGATTCGGCTAGAATCTACAGGGCTGTAAATGCCCGGCACAGTGGATGGCACAGCAGGGGGTGTGATAACTAATTCTGAGAATATTGGGAAAATTCCATAGAGGAAGAGAAATTTCATCAACAAAGTGGGACGTTGAAGTAAGAGTCACACCCGGGGAGAAAGGGAAGAGGATGGGGGAGGCCGGGGTGCTATTTGGAGAACACATCCATTCTCATCAAAGAGAATTTCATAAAGAAAAGAATGCAGGGCCCGAAAATAAAGGCATTTTCCAGGAATAGCAAGCAGTCTGGAAGGGTTGGAACACAAGGTGCATGGGAGGGCAGTGATCAGCACGCTGTAACTATAGGGTGGTTTCGCATCATGGAAGGTTCTGAATGCTGAGCTAACAAGTCTCTTTCCTGTGATCAGAAGAACTTGGCTTCACAAAAACCACTACTCATTACTCATGCGATGATCAAAAAACTTTTGTTCAAGACTATAGTAATTGGAACGAGCAAAATATGTAGTTTCTGAAATCATGCTATTACACCAAATAATGCCTATATGCCTTCCTGACAAAATAGAATTGTTTGGGGGCATAAACTTGAGGCAGAGTTTTCCTCCAAGTCATTCAATGACACAAACACATTCTTCAGAGCCACTTCCGGAAAGCTAGCAGGAGCCAGGAAGGAATACACACGATGGCCTCCGAGCAAAATGGAACATGCCACAGGAAAGTTTCAACATACTGAGATGCTCTCTGCTATCAAGAACACCATCTCAGGGCTTATGACAATTTTATAGACTAACAAGACTGGCTAGGAAATTTGCAGGATGACTACAGAATGAAAATTCTAGACCCTCTGTTCAAGAACTGTTAAGAATTTCCGGGCAGAGATAGCAGAGCATTAAATCACGTATGGGGCTCTGTGGTTATGCACCCATGAAGCTGGTCTGATCACCAACTCTAAATTTTAATGATAGCCACTTAGTTTCCACAGGCTGGCTTGAGTACAGCAGCCCGCCCATTCCAGTGTGAACTGCTGTCACCGTTGTACCCCCAGGATTGACCCCATCCCTGCTGGAGTGCTTTCCTCTCAGCCTTTGCTGGCAAGGGTGACTATGGGGGGAGCCTTTCTTAGAGAAGTGAGAGCTCTCTCACCTATTCTGATAATTCTGTTCTTCTGCATACCAAACACAGGCCCTCTCTCTTCAATCTTTTATGTTTAAAAATTCCTCTCTTCAGAATGTCACAGATTGGAGGTAAGTTCTCAACCACATCCAGGGCTTAATCTGAGATGGATGCAACATTGAGGCTACCATTCTGCAGAGCCTAAACAGAGCGGCTTCTGCCACAGCGAATAGCGACGAACATGGCCGAGCACCCAGGTCCCGTGCTGGGAAACTGATCAGCAGGTGATCCCACGGCTACCTGACCTCCTTGTTCTTTACGTTTTGGCCCTCTTCCTCAGCACATGAACACGTCCCCAGATGGAAGGAGGAGGAGAAAAAAGACTTCAGTCCGCCAATTTTGTTACTTGTTAATAGGGTTGGTAAGGAAAAAAAACTGTTAATGATTAAAAAAAATAAAAATGATCACTCAGTAGCGCTTATGTTATCTGTGCACTTCATTTATTCTCCCTGACCTTCAATGGATAAATTGGTTCCTCTACATCAATAAGCTGGCCATGCTAGGCAATAAAACCACGGAGAAAAGACACGTCTGAGTTGTATTAGTCCATCATACACATAGCATTAACTGGCTGTAGAAGAAAGAGAAACAGATCATTTACTAGAGTGTGAATTCTACTGAACTAATCGGTGTGTATATCGCACCGAGCCTTATGCTTCAAGCTCTCTTAAAAGACGTCAAGTTTTTATATTGTTTGTGTACTATTACCACTGAAGAACTTCTTGGTGTATTTGGTGTATCTATCAACCTGTATTTGGTTCAGAGTGCTAAGGGGGGTTAATTTGTTTAGACTTTGCCAGTCTCAGAACATCTAACATCAGATGCTCTCAAATGATCCGAAGTAAACTCTTTGTATTACACCGCTCCTATTTGTTTTAGTTAGAGGGGAATTATTTTGGTCTACTAACAGTTTCCAAGTTGTATATGTAGCTGAAGTTGGGCCCCCAGTCTGTCTTTTGTTTCATTTTGCCCTTCAATTCTTGCTTTGAGAAGGCTATATACTACTGTCCCATGAATATGAGACGGATTTTTCTTTTTACATGCAGAGATATATCTAGTACGTGAGGACATTTTCCCTCCTGAGCCACAGCTTAACAGCATTAGCAGAAGCAGCTCGGCCAGAGGGGAATTGAACAACAGCTGAGTACAGTCTAATAATTTACACTGGGGAAAGCCCTTGGAATTCAGAGGCACATTGCCCAGCTGGAGAGACAAATCTAATCTCTGCTAATGATGTTCCTCCCTCTCTTTCCTATCAGGGCTGGGCTTTTTACGCATGCGCACGTAATTATATATGCACACTCGGAGTCCAGTGAAGCCAAACAACACAGCACCCAGGATTAAATTACACAGTAAGACTTCCAGGCATCATCTGGCTTCTACATCCTGTCCAATAAATGCTGTCCATGGTTCACGTTGTGGAGCTGTTAAAGGTCTGAGGAGTTCAAAACCATATACAGCGAAACACTGAAATTCAAGAAGTGCTAAAGTTGTGGTTTTATTTGTGACCAAAAAAACATAAGCATGACTTCTTAAATTGGTTAAATCACGCAAACACATATTAGGAAACAGATATATGGACTTTGCCCTAAAAAGGACTTGAGACTGTTGACAAAAATGTACATAATACAGGAGGTGGTAAATCAATAAAGGGAAAAGAAGACGGAAAGGTTTTAAAAAAAAAAAACCAAAGTAAAACCAGTGAACAAAAACAATTTGTATGCTAACAACTGTTTTAAAAGGTACAAATTTGGACCAGAGCTTTCTATGGATCAAATGAAATAGAAAGATAGAATTAATTATTCAAGTAAGATAAGAACACACCAATTGTCCAGGAGAAGCAGTTTTTACTTGTAGTAAGGCCTGTGAAGTCTTTCTTCCATGGATCCGCACAAAATGAGGAAGATGATACAGCCTCAACAAATAGAGTAGCATCTTTCCTAGGACAGTTTTCAGGGTCCCTCTCCTTACAAAGTGAGATTCTCGGGTATTCCAGAACAGCAATGCTTACAATAAGGGATTCCAAGCGAACAGCGTTTAAAATGTCTGATTTAATCCAAAAGGGCATGGACTACACCTTCTTCAGGGAATCTTCCCATTATTTAATCTTATTATAGTATTATTTAACATTACTATTTAATAATAAATCATTGTTAATCACACTCAAGCTTTCAAGAAAACTGAGTAGCTGTTTTCTATTCTCTGCCAAGAACCTGGCAAGCAAATATTCTTGGTTTTCTTATAAGGGGTAGACCCATAAGCTTTAATGATCAACCAAGAAGAAAGAGCTGATGCCCTCCTATGAAAATTCAGGAATCCAACCAGAATCAGTGCCTCAAAAACCTCAGTTCCACACCGAATTAGGCCAAGAATGATAAGCCTGACCATGTGGCTATTTTTCCTTATAACACATAATGTGCTTCACGCTCTGATGAAACTTATTTTTTTCTGTGTTTTTATAAGTATTTTTATACAAAGCCCTTTGCAAATACCATCGATTATTTTTTAAAAAGAATGAAGCAATTCAATAGTTAATACCTCTGCTGCTCTACTGAAGTAAATGGGGGAGGGGGTGTGAGTCACCATCTGGGGCTATAAATTATAATCCTGCTACATGGTAATAGACAGAGGACTGATCCATGAAGCTCCCCTAGGAGAATCCATCTATCAGCGCAGCCATCCATACAACGGACTGAAGAAAAGGGCAGCTCCAGGTCCAGACAAGGGACTCTGCTACAACAGAAGGATACAGAGCTGGCAGGTTTTCAAAAGCAACTCTCAGACCCCATCCCCCCTTCACCCAACATCCACACCAAATTTCTGAATTCAGAAAATTACAGGGAGACTTCTCATTCTTTAAATATTGGTAAATAAGGGGAAATCAAGGATTTGAGAAGCTCTGAGGGAAAAAAAAAGTCCTCAAGTGAGAGAGGCAAACAAGGTTCTGAGCTGCTTCATCTATCCTTAGTGAGCTCACAGATGTGTCTTGAAAAGAAAAAGGTGCGTTATTTACCACGGAATGAAAACTACTGAGAGGAAGGCCCGGCTGGCTTCATGCAACTCTGACTTTATAAAAATAATCAGAAAATTACAAATGGAAAGAAACACTTACAGTTAGGATACTTTTTGAGGTCTTACATTAAACCTCAGAGGGTACCTGAGATCAGTCTTAGAAAGAGAATGCAAGTGGGACGGCTGGGTGGTTCAGTGGGTTAAGTGTCTGACTCTTGATTTCAGCTCAGGTCATGATCTCAGGGTCCTGGAATAGAGCCTCATGTGGGGCTCCGGACTGTTAAGGTTGAGCCTCATTTGCCTTCACTCCAATCAGCTGCAATGGCCCACTTTGAGTCTTGTGGGCCAGGTTTGGTGCCCAGCCTGCTAAAGAGTCTCCCTCTCCTTCTCTCCTTACCAACACCACCCCCACCCCGCCGGCTCTTTCTCTCATGCACGTTTTCTCTCTCTTGTTCCCTCTAAAAAAGAGAGAGAGAAAGAGAGAGAATACAAGTTACAAGTGCTAAAACAACTGTTTGGGTTTTTTTTCCTATGTTGCTTAAATACCTAAAGCTTAGACCTATCACATCTTCTAAGATACTCAAGGACTTTTAGGGACCTTCTCACATCAGCTCTCACCACAGCCACCTGAGAAAGGCACCCATCAGATTTACCACTGAAGTCACAAGATGGCATGGAAAAACCCTCATTTCTGTGAGGAAAGTGGTTGCTTATCAGATATCTTCTATTCAGCTCATTCATGGAGTCAAATTCTTTGCTAGTCCCCTAGGGTGCTGGCTCTGTCAAGCAATAAGGATGCAAAGATGAACAAGATGGTGGACCACTGCTCCAGAGAAGCTTACAATCTTTTAGAGGGGAAATATATAAATAAATGATTACTACATAGCCTGAGAAGCTCTCTAAGAAAAACGGGTACAAATTTTGAAGTATAAAGAAGAGAAAGCTGCTGCCCAGGATGAATATGGAAGGGGTATAAAGAATATCAATCGAAAAAAAAAATCAGATTACTTAATAGAGGAATAGGCATGCGTGAACAATGAAGGTGTGAAAGAAACCATGTGGTTATGTGGGGAGAGGGGAAAAGGTCAGCAGGTACTGGTGGGGGTTTTAGAGAGGAGAAGATTAAGGCTGGAAAGGTGGGTTAGGGGATTTTTTTTTTTTCTTTTCTTTTCTTTTCTCCTATGGTCAAAGAAACTTGGAGAGGTGAAGGGAAATGGTGTGATTAGATTTGAAAGACAATTCTATTTAAGGGGAGAAGATGGATGGATGGATGCTGAAGTATGAGAAAAGCTAGAATGGAGAGACTGAAAAGAATCTGAGAGTTATGTAGAAGACAGAATTGACAGAAACACAGGGACCAGCTGGGTATGATGGTCAGAGAGAGTTTCCTAGTAAGGAGGACTAGAAGCTACTGCTAATCAAGGCAGAAGATCCAGAAGAGGTGACAGGGTGGGAACTTCAATGAGAAGGTAACAAGTTAGGGTTTCCACTGTCACTCACATATTCTATCAGGCAAAGCAGCAGGAAATGGAATAAGGAAGTAGCTACACTGAAACTGGGACAAAGGGCTGCAAATACTGTTGGGGAGATTAAAAGGAGAGAAAAGTTTCATGTAATTATTATACTCATATCAGGAGAGTCATACACTTTATGGACTCACTTTACCCTTGGCTTGGTGCCAAGGGTTATTGTATTATTTTCCTTCATCTCTTTCATGATCCTCCTGAATGTACCAAAAAGCTCTTCACCATTGTCCATACCACATACCACACACACAAATCATCTTCTCCGGCCCTTTCCTAAATCCAAGAGTGTTCCTTTCTTCAAATCCCTCTGTCTTCCATGAGCCACTTTCTGGGTCTCCTCAAAAAATCAGTGATGGCTAATGGGTACAACAGTCAACACAGATAATAAACTACTTTTATCATTTAAGGCCAAGTCCATATTCCCATTAGTTATTTATACCCTCATTGTTTCATTCCTTTATATAAAACTTCAAATGGAGCATTTCTGAATAGAACACTACTTCTGAGGGCTAAGGACCATCAACAATTAGGACCGTCCACTGTGGGCACCACTGTTCCAAAGGCCTTTCAGAGCAGCTACTATTTCCATGAATATCAGAGTATATTTGCATTGACCCTGAAAGTTTGGGTCCCAGAGAAAATGATTCTGATTTGGCATAAATCTGCAAGGGACAGGAAGCATGACCGCACAAGTACAAGAGAGAAGTTAGTGCTACGATTCAATGAACACTTCCTGAGCACCTGCTGCATGCTAGGTGAGTATGGGGCTTCTTAGAAGCTGTGCAGGGATATGAAGATATAAAGATGGCATCCTCTTTATCTTTTGGTATGCCTTAGATGTTTCTAAAGAAAACCAATGGTCCTTGCTCTTGAGAACTCAAGTCCAGTCGGAGAGTTAGCCGTGAACACAAGTGAACATTTATCAGGCCATGATAAATACTTATAACAGAGGTATGAGGATCAGTGCAATAATAAATAACAGATTCAACTTTCTGCTATGAGGAACAAAAGTCTGCTCATCGATCTTCACAAGGATAGGAGGCCAACAGTTTGAAATTTGGGGAGAAAGTGTCTTTCTTGTTGATGCATCTGACAAGCCTTAATATTTTTCAATCTACAACAGACAAGGAATTAAGGTTAGCCCATTGGATGACAGGCCCAAAGCTGCTGCCAGGTCCTCCCTCTCCGAGGTCTTGGTAATTTCTTAGAACAGACAGCACTGCTTGTTGGTGCTTTACTATAGCAATGCTCCTTCCCCCACATCTGTCCACACACATCAGACCCCCAGAGTCTATCGGCCTCTCCTGTCAGAGCCAATGAGTGTTCTGTCTTCCTCTTCACCACCCATCCCACACACAGGACAAGGGGTGATCCTAGGGCTTCCAGCAAGTAACTCCACAGGACAAGAAAAGGCTGCAGCTTCCTTTTAAATGCAGTCCTTCCAGAAAGCAGGGATAGGCTGGGCAACCTTTCAAAGTCCCCTTGGCATATGGACAGGCTCTACTCCTGTCTCATCCTCATTGCCACTGACAGGCCTGGGACCAAAGCCTGACAAGAACATAAAAAAGCCCCTGGCTCCAGTCCACTCCCCAAACCTCATGTGAGGCAGAGAAATGTGGTTTTGTGTCTTTTTTGGCCATGTTGAGTTCTTAGATATAAGAATCAGACTGATGACTTCTTCCCAACCCCTGTCCCCCAAAAAGGAAAGCGAAGAAAAAAAGTCCAGTTTAAAACAGGGAAGTTTTTATGAAGTTTTAAGGCGATATTTACACAAAATTATAAAGAAAGATTTAGATTTTCTCCACCAAAATCAAAATAAGCTTATTTATATTACAACATAAATATTGGCCACACTAAAATATGCTGCATACTAAAGCACTTATGTAGTGCATAATAGCATTTAATACTACTCAGCATTTAGGACTTCAGTAATTTTGCTGTTTAATGATTTGGAAAGAAGCTACCAGGAATCAGGAGTCCCAGCTGTGTCATAAATTAGTTGTTTAGCCTTGGGCAAGTCACCTAACCTCTGTGGGCCTTAATTTCCTCATGTGCAAATGGAAGGAATTGAACCAGAACAGTCTCTAAGACCCTTTTTAGCAAAAACCAAAACAAAACAACAACAAAAAAAACCATTCTGTGAATATAAAGAATCAAAATAATCAACAATGCAAAAGGATATATCAAAACCGATTCATTCTCCCCATCCCTGGAAATGCTCAATCTATTAGAGAAATGATAAGAGTCCTGCTTTAGTAAAAAAGATTGAACCAAATGGCCTCTCCTATGTCTTTCAATTGTAAGACTCTCCCAATTTATGGGTTACTTTTGGAGATTATAAAACAATTACAGTGGGGCACCTGGGTGGCTCAGTGGATTAAAGCCTCTGCCTTCGGCTCAGGTCATGGTCTCAGGGTCCTGGGATGGAGCCCCACATGGGGCTCTCTGCTCAGCGGGGAGCCTGCTTCTTCCTCTCTGCCTGCCTGCCTACTCGTAATCTCTGTCAAGTAAATAAATAAAACATTTTAAAAAATTAAAACAATTACAAAATAAGATTAATTTAATAGTAAAGGGGAGGAGGGGAACACCATCTTCTAGGTACAGTAAATGTTTGCTGTTACGTTAACAGAGCAATGACAGGTAGAGCGAGTCACCGTGCAGCTCGCAGGGACTGTTTGTCTTGGGTCAGGTTGCTAGGTGGTGTAAATAAATCAGCAAACACAACACCCAGCAATGAAAAAGTTCTAAATGCCTTCAGTCGCTCCAAAGTGAGCATATAGGATTTCATCACATAAAGCCTTCTGACTGCCAGTCTGAAAAACCAAGGAAGGAAGAAAAAGATCACAACTGGCTCTCATTTGTTTAGGGGCATACACACACTCCCTGCAGTGTGCCCCATTGGCCTATGTTCTCAGGGACTTACATCAAAAGAGTGGCAAAAAATAGCAATAAACACTGCATTACCTTACATTTATATATGCAGTTCAGTTCAGTTTCCAAGGTAATTCCATATATATGGATTTCCTTTGAGCCCCATAGAAGCCATGTGAGGAAAACGGAGCAGGTATCATTGACCCTTCTCCGAGGAAAACTGAGTCTTACCAAGGTTTAGTAACAGTCCCCTTTCCCAATAGTGGGAAATGGACCCAATCATTATATCACTTTCAAACTCCCTGAAATGCTTTTGTCACAAGAGGTCTGGCAGGATATATCTGCCTGTTTATGATTTCAGTATATTTGCATATTTCAGGAAATGGCAGAGGAACAGAATACTGTTATGGAATTTCAGGAAATGATTTTTAAGAAGGAAACAAACAACAATCCTGAATTGTACCGGTATTTTAATTTTTATTTTCTTAAAGATTTTATTTATTTATTTGACAGAGAGAGAGACAACAAGAGAGGGAACACAAGCAGGGGGAGTGGGAGACAGAGAAGCAAGCCTCCCGCTGAGTAGGGAGCCCAATATGGGGCTCGATTCGCATGATTCTGGGATTGTGACCTGAGCCGAAGGCAGACGCTTAACGACTGAGCCACCCAAATGGCCTGTAATGGTTTTTTTTTTCTTTTTTTAAGATTTTATTTACTTATTTGTCAGGAGAGAGAACAAGCAGGGGGAGCATCAGGCAGAGGGAGAAGCAGGCTCCCCACCAAGCAAGGAGCCTGATGTGGGACTTGATCCCAGGACCCTGGGATCATGACTGAGCTGAAGGCAGACGCTTAACTGACTGAGCCACCCAGGTGTCCCCTGTAATGGTATTTTTATTTATTTTTTTTTAAGTTTGTTTTTTTTTTAAGATTTTTTATTTATTTATTTGAGAGAGAGGCAGTGAGAGAGCATGAGCGAGGAGAAGGTCAGAGGGAGAAGCAGACTCCTGTGGAGCTGGGAGCCTGATGCGGGACTCGATCCCGGGTCTCCGGGATCATGACCTGAGCCAAAGGCAGTCGCCCAACCAACTGAGCCACCCAGGCGTCCCTGTAATGGTATTTTTAAAGCTGAATTAAAAATAGACGTTAAGGGGAGCCTGAGTGCCTCAGTTGGTTAAGCGTCTGCCTTTGGCTCAGATCATGCTCAGGTTCTGGGATCAAGCCCCGGCCACTGAGCCAGGAGCCTGCTTCTCCCTCTCCCTGCCAGTCCCCCAGCTCTCTCTCTCTCTCTCAAATAATCAAAAATCTTGAAAGAAAGAAAGAAATGTTAAATTAGAAATGCCTGTCGAGGGACGCCTGGGTGGCTCAGTTGGTTGAGCGGCTGCCTTTGGCCCAGGTCATGATCCCAGCGTCCTGGGATCGAGTCCCACATTGGGCTCCTTGCTCGGCAGGGAGCCTGCTTCTCCCTCTGCCTCTGCCTGCCATTCTATCTGCCTGTGCTCCCTCTCTCTCTAACAAATAAATTAAAAAAAAAAAAAAAGAAAAAAAAAAAAAAAGAAATGCCTGTCGAATGTGAGAAATAAAGGGAACCAAAATGCTATAACTAACCAAACGTTAAGTTGTAATATAGCAGTGTGATTCTAGAAACATGTAATGGCAAAGGTTAGTATACTGGGAAGAAAGAAAAGCAAAGGATTTGAAATAGGTGATAAACACATCAAGAAACAAATACCTTTCTATAGAAATTATATTTTAAGAAACTAAGTTTAGGTTAGATAAGAATTAATCAAAGGATTTAAGTCCTAAATATAGCCCATGTTAAAATAGAGGCAGATTTTAGTATAAAGTAAGCATCTAAAAGCTTTAAGCCTTAGAAGAAAAACATGCTAACATCTGTTAAGTCACCTATTACGCTTCAACTTTTTATAGACTTTATCTTATTTAATCTTTATACCTTCATTAAGGTCAGTATTATCACCATTTTATAGATAGAAAACTGAGGCTCTGAAAGGTCAAATAACTTGTCCAAGGTCACAGTTAATGGATGGTTTGTTAAGTCTATTTGACTTCTAGAGAGGTCCTTTTAGAAGGTTACCTCTCCCTAGAAAAGGCATATCTAAAATTTGCAATTATATTTGGTTACTGGAACCATAAGAAACCATCTTTCCTAAGAATTGGTAGGCTGAAAATTCCATGAGTTTGTAACTTAACTCACTCATCCTAGTGACAAGAGCGTTAGAGTCAGAAGAATTGGGTTTGAATCCTAGAATCCTTACATAAGCAGCTATATGATCGTGGGTAAGCCCTTGAATTCTTCAGGCCGTAATCCAGTATGTTAGTCTTTCATTCTATCTATTTATAAAATATCATTACTGAATGTTATGGCAGACATCCCAGGGACAGAAAGATACACAAGACTCTCTCTGTGCTCAGAGTTTATTTGCATTAAATCAACTTAGTTAAATCAAAATGACTTTCTACACTCAACACCATTCTTTAGACTTCTACTCCAAGCAAGCAGGTACAGAAGGGCAAGTGCCCAGAGGGACGTAAGATAAAGGAAGAGTTCTAATATGGACACGACAGATCAAAGGACTACTGGGAATAATTCTTCAAACCTTGTAGCCAGGTAATCCCACCCTGCAACATCTTCTGGTTCTCCTTTGTTCGGGCCCAAGATGTAAGTTAGCATCTCCTGTTTAGGGTCTCAACCCTGTATTTCTCTGTGTATTCTCTGCCCTGACCCCATCACCCACTCTCTCTTCCCTCTGAAACTTTCCCATTGGCCCCTCCATTTTCAATTTCTTGGCTGCATGCTTCCTCAGCTTCCTTGAATGAATGAAATGGCACAGATGACTTTTCTCTTTTCCTCTCCACTTAACCATTACCATGTCCAACTAATCACCAAAGTCCTGTAGATATTTTCATGTCAGGGAAAATTGTCAAAGACTTTGAAAAGGGCAAAAGGAATACTGGGTATCCTTGCCTAGGACACCATTCCCAGTTTACGCGAGACTTGCCTTGGTTTGAGATATTTACAGCTTAAAATTGTAGCAAACGTCTAGTAATGCAACTGATTCTTGTCCATAGAAATGTGAATGAATTGAGTCTGATGGAATGCAATGGATTATTAATGCTCTGTGGATACTGACTGGTTTTGCCCCTAGTTGCACATTCATTTTGGCACGCCATCATTCCTTATTGCCTATGTGTATATGTGTTTTGGGGATCTTCCTTATAGTATCTTACTAACTCATTAAATTAATGAGTTAAGTGTAATATTTGACATAGATTCATTTGATATGTGTATGAATCACTATTTTACCTTTTAAAAAATTACCCCTCAACATTCTGAGTATCTCTTTAAATTTATGCACTTCTTTCCATCACAATAACCCTTTCTAGCACAGCTCATCTTCACCATTGCCTAGATTATTTTAACAACCCCCTAATTGTAGCCTTGTTTCCAGTCTCTCCATCCTATTCCATTCTCTCCATAGCCAGAGTGCTTTTTCTAGCATGTAATTCTGAACATACTACTTAACTTTGCAAAATCTCCTGCTCCTAGAATAAAGTCCAACCCTCTTGGCATGATTTGCTTCTCCAGCCTCATGTTTGATACAGCCCTGCAATAACATTTCAGTTCTTGGAATTCACTGCCCCCACTTTCTTACTTCTGGGCACTCGTAGTCCCCCTGGCATACAATGCACATTCCGTACCATCCTCTTCCCACCCAGCTCTTGCTTGTCCTTTGGGGTTCATGTACCTGGATCACTCAAGTATGGGTGAGATGCCCCACTTATGTCCTCCTCCAGCAGCCTATACTCACTGACCTCTTCACCCCCTCGCCCAACAGCACATATCTCTCTACTATAATGACTCTTTGACTAGCTCCCCTCCTCGACTGCAAGTTCTGTGAAAGCAAATGCCATGGCTAGATTGTTCAAGAACATTAGAATCACTACATCCCAATACCTAGCCCAGCATCAGCACATGGCGGTCATTCAAGAACATATTCTGAAAGCTGTGTTCTCCACAGGGTGCCAGGATAAGAGAAACTTTCTTATACAAATCCATCTCAAGATCTGTGACTCAACTCCCCCTTCCACTACCAAAAAAGCATAGGTTATGCTCAAATACAATGTGTGGACTTCAGTTTTAGGCTTTTATTTTATGGAGTCAGAGGGAAATATTCAACTCATCTGCTTTTTAAATTGTGAACAGTTCCATAAAATGGCCATTCCTAGTAGAGATGAAAGACGGTTTTGTTTGACTTTCTCTATGGCAGGGAAAAGGGAATGGGAGCAGAAAAAAGCATGCAGAAGGGAAGAGAAGGCTAGAATCATGTGACATGACCACAGCACACATGCTCAGCCCTTCGTGGTACCCTCACTAGGTTCTATAAGGGCCCTCTTTGTATCTATGGGGGGAAACTCAGAGGTGTTCAGTAAGGCATTGATAGCTAATAGATGGGACTGTCACGACTCAACTCTCTGACTTCGGAAGCCAAGCTATTAATCACGTTGAAAGAGTAGAAAACAGAGAGAAGTTAGAAGAACTATGTTTAGGCAAGATAAATTATTGCCAAAGCTTGGTTTAAGTAGTACCTACAAAGTACTTGTAAAAAAAAAAAATTGCTAGGGGTTTGCAATTCGATTTCTCTTCGATATTCACATGTAACTTGGAACAATTTTGATATGATTTAACACAGAGAGCATACTCTCTTATACTAATGTTAGTAAGGTCTTTCCTAAGAAGGTCAATTTCTTAACCAGTGGTCCCTTTTCGTATCTTATCATTCTGAAAAAACTAGTAAGACACATACTTTACGGCATAACATTATAAAAGCAAATTAACGGTATTATAAAAACTTGAGAAATAGAGAAAAAAATAATTCCACCACCCTAACTCAAAAAGGCTTGGCATACTTCCTTCAATTTTTTACTTGAAAAATATCTTAAACATAACTCCGTGCTACTCTTGAAACTTTGGCTCCCGTTTCTTTTCTCTTCCCAAAACATCATACACATTTTTCATCTGATTGCACATCACCTCATTTTAAAATGGCAGCATATAGTCTATTACTTGGCTATTAACTATAGTTGACTCTGGTTGTCTTGTTCCATAAAGTCACTGCAAACAGTGGATTGGATTAGTGGATGCTGAACCACACAGCTCCTTGGAGAAATACACGGGTAGGTTTCTGGTCACAACATTTTCATCAGCTGATCAATATATAACCTTGTTTTATGTGTGTTTCTATTTGAAGTCACCTTACTTGATACATTGTTGATTCATTAATGCTGAATTCATGGTCACCAGCACAGTAACTCATGCCTCAACGAAGCACATTTTCTGTGTAAGGCACATCACAGCCTTCTTGCACCAGGAATACTAGGCAACATTTCAGCACTATGCTTGGGGCTATTTTATTTTATTTTTAAAGGTTTTATTTACTTATTTGACACAGAGAGAGAGAGCATACAAGCAGGGGGAGTAGCTGAGGAAGAGAGAAACAGGACTCGATCCCAGAATCATGACCTGAGTCAAAGGCAGACGCTTACCTGACTGAGCCACCCCAGCACACCCCATAAAATTGACTTTGAGAAGGCATTTGTTCACAGTATGAACGTTGAAACATGAAGGGAGAGAGTGTCACCTTGCTCCATCCGAACCTGGAGTATATATTTCCAGCAACTCAAATTTTTCTCTGTTCTGCATATGTCTGTCTCTGAATGACTGTAAAAGCACCACAGGTATTGATTTGGGGGGTGAGAAATAAATTTTAGTGAGTAGGTGATTTAACAAATACACAATCTGCAAATAGTATCAATCGTATTTTCCTATTTTTCCATTGAAATAATTCTGTGATTAAATCTTTAGGCCTAAAACTTCCTCCTCTTTTAGGAGTATTTCCTTGGGAAAATTCCAGTTTTGGCAAAGCCTACTTAATGCAGTTCTTGCAATGGCTCATGTTGAGATTCTTCAGATCACCACTACTTACAAAGTGTGGTCCAAGGACTAGGGACATCAGCATCACCTGGGCACGCATTAGAAATGCCGACAAAAATCACCCAAGACTAAGTGAATCCGAATCTGGTTTTTGACAAAATTCCAGGTGATTCCCATGCACATGAGAAGTCTGACAAGCTCTACTATAAACCAAGGATTCTCACACTTCAGTTTGCATCAGCATCACCTAGCCAGCTTGTTAAGACACAGCTGCCTGGGCACCCCCATCCCCTGCATTTCTGATTCAGAACACCTGGGGACTGGCCTGAGAATCTGCATTTCTAACACGTTCCCAGGTGACGATGATGGTCTGGTCTAGGACCACACTTTGAGAACCACCCTGTAAACTGCTTCCAGGGTAGGTCTCTTCCTGGATTTACGCTTGCAGTTTTTAAACTGGTAATACATCTTTTTTGCTGGGAGCAGGAGAAGGGAGGAAAATAATCGATGCATAGCTCATCAAAAGAAATCCACACCAGGTTTTATGGAGGCGAGCTAGCTAGCCAGGATGGTTAGACCTAGTCACAGCTGGTAGGGGGAGGCCAATATGGCTGGGTCAACTTCTCAGTTGAAATAAAGGGGAAAAATTGTTGCTGTTGTTTTTTCCTCTTGTTACTTAGGCACACTTTCTACAAAAGCTAACATTAAAGTACCTGAAAAAAAAATCTTACTGAGTAGTTTTTCACAAACTATATTTTAGGAATTACATACAAAATAGGATAATCTGAAAAATTCTCCTGGTAAAAAGTGCCAAAGAATTTTTTTTTTTTAACTTTTTCCGTTTCCTGTGATAATATACAGCTATGGAAGGATAGGTCCCCAAACAGGCCTGCAAGCTTAGTTTCTGGGTCTTTGGCACATTCTTAACTGCAACCACCCAGGAATAACGCAGAAGAGATTTCTCCTGGAAGATGGAAGCCCTGAGACTACAGTTTCCTCATCCTGAGCCTTCAGGTCAATCCCCAAACATAACTGTTCTTCGGCATAAAGACATCTCTGGGTACAAGACATATGCATCTCAGGTAAATAACAATTACCGTTTCACATTGCTCTTGAGCTTGGCGAAGCTTTTAATGAAGTGTAGTCAGTCTCCTGGACTCCCTTGGAGTGACTCCTTCTTCCTTACCCTAGGGACCCTTTTGCTCTGCATTAATAATGAGTTTCTCTTGGTCATTCCTTTTCACCTTCCAGACTCGGTTCAAGGCTTTTAGAATCTGGGTGGCTGGGTGGTTCTTAGATTTTTAAAACCGTGCCACAGCCTTTTAAATAGCAGGAAAAAGACGGACAGCCATTTGTAAGACCATCCCCGGCAAAAGCAGTTGACTCTAACAAAAGCCAGTATCAAAGGTGTTAAGATTCAGTTAAAGGAAGCCCTTATCATGTAGATAACCTTGGGGTCAAAGGAGAGCCGGTGATGGGAAGTGAGTTCTGTTTCCGAGCATTATGATCTTTTCTCCAAACAGGGCTTCTGCCCCAACAGAAAATACAAAGGATTATGTGATTGTTTCTCTTTCTCAAAGAATCAACTCTGGGTCTCTGAGACTCCTTAAAGGTTAGATTCGAGCCTGGCTTTGAGCATTAACATAAGCAGTATAAAGCAAATGTTCAGTTATTTTTGATTAGA